>JAZHPH010000355.1:15121-101747 GCA_037356405.1 Nasonia oneida | reverse complement strand
TGGTATATTTGTTGTATATTATGTGCGTTGTATCATAGACCATGTATCGTCTTCCGGAAAGGAATTTTGACACCTGGACTTCGTCTACTAGAAGTAAAAATTCTCTTCTAGTGCTTTTTTTGTATACTAAGTGCATTGTATCATAATCCATGTCTCGTCTTCCGGAAAGTGATTTTGACACCTGGACATCGTCTACTAGAAGTAAAAATTTTCTTCTGGTGCTTTTGTTGTATACTAAGTGCGTTGTATCAAAGTCCAGTAGGGCAGTACATTAAACAAGGAAAAGCAACCAAAACATCCAAAACTATCGATCCAATGAAACCTGTACAAGCGAAAGCGTCAACCAGGGTTGAAGAATCCACAACAGAAATGACCTCTGTCAAAGCCAGAGAGTTGCCAGAAAGTTCGTCCAACATAAATTCAGACACTTCTATGACAGTAAACCCGTCTAGAAGATCATGGCTATCGTCCACAGCCGAACACAGCGACTTAGATAAACCACCATTACCAGACCCTAGATACAGTGGGTTACGAGTGGAAGACTGAGAAACAACAGAGGACGAAAAGCAGGAAATACCAGAAAATGAGGTATTCTCTTCAGAGGACAATCAAGACAAAACTATAAGTAATATTGCCATCGAGTTAAGTGCAGTAGAAGGTTCTCAAAGTGAAGAAAACACTGATGAAGGCTCAATAGAAAACCTGTCCGTAAAAACAACTCTGACAAAACAGGAAGTGGAAGAGGCTAGTAGAAAATTTGAAGAGAGTATGAGAAGATATAAAATGGATAAAGGAACGGATATCAGCGAATCAGGGACTAAAATAGAAATACAACTAGAACTTCCTTCGCATTTCTCAGATGATGACAATGTGTCAGAAAACGTGCGTAAAACCATCTACATGTCGGACCCAAGGTTCGAAAACGAATGTGACGTAGACGATGTATGGAGAAAAGGTGCCCAGAAACTAATAAAACGAGCACGAGAGAAACTACAAGAAGCATCAGGTCAAGAAAATACAGGAGATGAATCAGACGTCGACAGTGTAACAGATATTATACCTCCACCAGTAAGAAGAACCTTATCTGTGACACCTACGATAAAAAGTGACAGCCCTACAGCCAATAGTACACCCCGAAACAAACTCAAGAGCAAAAGAAAACTAGGACTACTGAGCGAGATAGAGGCCGAAGAAGGGTCAATAATAGACATAAGATTTTCGAAGCCACCGGAATCAACCATGCCATTTCTTATACCTACACCACCAGACTTGGAACCGCTAAATAAAAATTGTGATTCCCACCAAGTCGATGAAGAATCTGACAGTGCTTTAACCCACATGACGGCAAGAATGTTACAAGCTCCTCACAACATAATCACTGTGAGAGAATGTCTCACAGACAAGAGGGACAACCTTGTGCATTTTTTATCAGCCGATTGTGACAACACGTGGTCCGTCACCAGACTATTAGAAGAAATAGGAGCCATTGATTTAGCAAAAATAAAAAACAAGAAACCAAAGTCAGGACAAGTGATAATTACTCCTTTTTTAAACATCACATATTTACGGTGATAGTGAAAGACAAATACTTCAACACCATCAAAATACCGAATCTACACAAAGCACTCATGAACCTAAAACAAATACTCTTGGACCAACTAGGATCTCCAACCATCATAGAAATGCTCTATGAACACTTTCACAGAAGTGGGATAAGTAACCATGTATTATGGCAAGGCAGAAGTACCGCCTGAAAAACACAGGAAAGAGATAATCAGTCACCTTCATGATAGTTTAACGGGAGGATATAAAGGAATTAACCAGACTTATCAAAAGATAAGAGAGCGATACTATTGGCCTGGAATGAGGAACGACGTTCAAGACTACAATAGGCGATGTGCGAATTGCCAGGAACAGAAAATAGAACGATTCAAGACAAGAGAACCTATGATCATCACGGACACACCAATAGAGGCTTTCGACAAAGTATCAATAGATACCGTAGGGAAACTTAGAATGACGCCAAGAGGAAATTGCCATTTGCTAACCATGCAGTGTAATCTAACAAAGTGCCTCATAGCAATACCCATCAAAAACCTACATGCAACCACAATTGCTGATGTATTAGCGAAATACCTCATTTGCCAATTTGGAGCGCCGAGAGCAATACTTTCAGACAGAGGAACCAGCTTCTTGTCGAACATAGTTGAATCTCTACTAAAGTTATTTAAAATAAACCATTTAACAACTTCAGGATATAGACCTCAAACAAATGGATCACTAGAAAGAAGTCACGCTCCGCTCATAGAATTCATCAAAATATATTCTGAGAAATATGATGATTGGGACCATCTGACAACATTTGCCACCTTCACGTATAATACCAGCATACACGCGGCAACCAATTTTACCCCTTTTGAACTGGTTTATGGGAGGGTAGCTCCTTTTCCCTTAAGGATACCATCCGATGAAAAGTTAAGAATCTATAATGTTTACATGCGAGATCTAGTACTGAGAATGGAGGAGATGAAATTTTTAGCAGGCAAAACCCAAATAGCTAACAAAGTCAAAACAAAAACGAGGTATGACAAGAAGGTTAGAACGTTTAAGGGCAAAGTGGGCGGATATGCTAGGTTAATTAACGAACCCCGAGTCAGCAAGTTTGACGCATACAGAAACAAACCCTTGAAAATCATTGAATTCGTTGTCAGGAAAAATGTAATTTTAGAATATCCTAATGGCAAAAGAATTAGAAAACACATTGATAAATTAAAGCACGTAGAGGATAACTCTGATACCAATTCTGATTAATTAACCGCATATAAATGTAAATAAATTGTAAATAATATATATTTATAAAATTAAATTTTATGAACTGTCACTAACTCATACCTAAATTTGCAGGATGAACAAATTAAATAAAATTTTGATCATAATTTTTAATATAATAATAATGACTCGAAGTCAACCCCCATATCAAATAGACCCATTGGACCCGAATCCTGGCATCTACTTCGAGAGAGTGGACGTCATGAGGACAAAAAGAGCTGACTGGAAAATTCAAATCTAGACTCATACAAGGCCGTTTACAATAGCTGTTTGACGCGAATCGAAGAGACCAAATGCAAACATGCATTAGGACTAGATCTCATAAAGTTGAAGGACCAAACCTTGAAAGAAGTGTAAAAACAAATAAACGAAACCATTAAAACAATGACACGCCAATCGTATCCAACAGTGAGAAACCCCAGAAGTATTCGAGTGAAAAGAATAGCACCCCTAGGAATAATAGGCTCAATAAGCAAAAGCTTATTCGGCCTAGTCACCTCTGATGACGTGGATAGCATTAACAAGAACATAGACACGTTATTTCAGGACCAAACGAAAATCGTGCACATAATGGACCAAAATGCGCACATAGTCTCAGCGCAATTTGAAGAACTATATAATATAACCAAAAACCACCAGAAAGTGCTCCAAGGATTCGAAGCAAGCTTAACCAAAACAGTGAACAAAATGATAAAAGAAGAAGATGGACTAAAACATCTAATAGAAATAACCGTATATGTGATATGTGAGGCGCCTAGAATCAACACTGGAACACTTAATAAAAAGCAACGAGAAGGTCTTAAAAGTACTCAGATACCTGAAAGAACGAAAGATCCATCTGGAACTTATAACAACAAGCATGCTACATCAAATTATGATGGACGTAAAACGATCATGCGAGCCAGACTTGAAAACCATACTCATAAGAGAAAATAAGTTGAGAAGACCAGCTAGAGCAGTACCAGTACCGATAAGAAGGACCCTACCCAATGAAAACATCCCTACACCAGCAAAAAGAAACCCTTCAGTCCAAAGCGAAGTACGAGTAGTAACCAACACACAACAAACAAGAGAAATGACTAAAAATAGGCTATTTTGCATTTTACCCTGGCAAGGTATCGACAAAGAAAAAGATGAGAACTTTTTCCAGCACTTTGCGAAGTTTGGAAAAATGATATATTATGAGACCATACAAGACAAAAAGGGACGTTTATCATACGGATACGTTCAATATTTTGAAGAATATGACACAGAAACAGCAAGGAAAAATAGTGACCCAATATACAAGGCAACCTTTGCTGAACCTAGAAAGAGAAAACAAAGCGAAAATAGAATAGATGAGAAATTCCACCCATACTGCAAAAGAAATATTGACGTGAACTTGTATGAATTGCATGACCAAATTTGCAAGAAACAATCTAAATGGACCAGTTGCGAGAACCTCCACCGGAACAGAAACTCCTCAGCATGTTCCCATGCTAACTAAAATCAGAAAGGAGGTTAAGCCGGAAATAATTCAACAAAAAGTACCAACGATAAGCAACATCGTAGAACCAAAACTACCAAAACTATCAAAGTTACCAGAGATGTCAACACCAAGTGACACCATAAAAAAACGTTTAATTTTTTAACTGGACCCTACTAACTCATACTTTGTAACCCGCGTTGAAAATAAAAATACCCCTAAAAATGCTTTAGAAAAAATGGATGTAGATGAAAACTCTAAAGAATAAAATAAAGTAAAAACCTCATTGCAACCAAAAATATTTCTCCCCCAATCATGAACCTAATTAACAAACTAACCGCACATACAAAAACGCACAAGAAAACACAAGCATTAAACAAACACAGAAATAGAAAGGGGAACATTAATGATGACAATGTGTGAGTCAAAAATGACCACATTAACTGAAATGTCCCCGTTAATTCTATCAACAAAGGTTTAAAAAGTTGAAACCTAACTCACATGACTCACGTAAACACACAATGTTTTATCTCCACATACTTGGACGTAGTCCGCTCCTGCATAGCTTTGAACCACATGCAATAATTTCCTTTAAATCAAGTTGAAACCTAACTCACATAAACCACTGAAATATAAAATGTTCTGTCACCACATACGTGAACGTAGAATTTTTCTTTTCCTTTATTCAACTCACTCAACTCACTCAACTTACATTGAGACACGAAACATTGTTGTCTAAACCTCCCGCTCGCTAAATAGAGCAATCAAGCACGCTGATCTAATTTCTAATATAAATAAGAGATTAGAATTAGTTAGTAATGAAAATAAAATTTTATCAATGTATATAAAGTTAATAATAATTCATTGAAACTTATATCTTAAAACATAAATTCAATTAATATTAATACATAATATTTTGTTTAACAATCTAAAAAAACAGAACAATTGAAAATTCTATTAATTTTTTTAATCCAAAGTATAAATTATATCATTATAATTAAAAATAATTATATTTAATAATGTAAAAAAATAAATAATATTTTTAAAAACGATATATTTAAAATAAAATAGAAATACACTTATATATTTTCAATAGTTACAACATTAAACCATTATAATAAAATAATAAATATTATTATTATTATAATAACGTACTCAATTTACCCGGCTATACTACCACGCAACCCACGAATAATGACTTTATAATAATATATTAATATAATTTTTATTTAACATTTTTTAACCCTGCTAAAAATGACCAATTAAAAACGATTAAAACCTTAATTGGGTTTAATACGGAATTGTGATACGAAATTTTTATAATCGTTTGAATCATATTAATCGGTTTTAATTCGATAATACCGGATCACAATTCCATATTAGAACCAATTATGATTTTAATCGTTTTTAATTAGTCATTTTTAGCAGGGAACTTATAAATTTAAATTAGATCTTATATAATTACATTTAATTAACATTAAAAATTTTAATATTATTAACTCAAATTTTTATATGAATTTACAATCAAATTTTGTAGTATAAACTAATAAATAAATAAATCTAATATAGTTGTAATTTTGATAAATGCGCCATAATATGGTAATTGATCCCGTTTTGAATATTCGCAAGTTAAAGTAAAAGTGGTCCCTACTGAAAAAAATCAGCTGAGAATTAACTGATAATCAGCTGATTATTAGATGATAATCAGTTGATAATCATGCCAAAAGGTCAGCTGATTATCAGGTGATTTCAGCTCAATACTTTATTACACCTGATAGTTATAAATATACGTTTATATGAAATAAAATGTTAATGATAATTAGGTAATAATCAGGTGATAATCATTCAAAATTTGTAATCTTTAATATATTTATTATAAATTATTTAAAATAAGTAAAATTTATAAATCTCACATAATGAGGGCCAGTACTGGTGTTACCATCAGAATGATAACACGAAAACTCTGGCTGAGAGTTCAAAAATTTTTATTTAACACGAAAAAAATTTTATTTAGATTAAATTATAGAAAAACAAAAATGTTAGAGCTCACAGCTAGAGTTTTCGTGTTATCATCCTGACAGTAACACCAGTACTGGCCCTTATTATATGAAATTTACAAATTTTACTTATTTTAAATAACTTATAATAAATATATTAAAGTTGACAAATTTTGAATGATTATCACCTGATTATCACCTGATTATCATTAAAATTTTATCTCACATAAACGCATATTTATAATTATCAGCTTTATTAAAAATATTGAGCTGAAATCTCTTGATAATCAGCTGACGTTTTAGCATGGTTATCAGCTGATGATCAGCTGATTATCAGTTGATTGTCATCTGATTTTTTTTAGTATGGTATTATGTTTTAATGTTATAATGCAATTACTTTTGATTTTAAAATACAGTTATTTTTAAATATTGATATATTATTTTATCATTGTTTTTGATTCATATTTTTATTATCATAAATTTGTGGAATGTATATTTAAAACTTGAAATAATGTTTAAATTTTTAGATAGTTAACTATTAAGAGATTAATTTATGGATTTTAAACTTTGCATGATTTCATTGCCTAATTTCAATCTTTTTACAATGTTTAAAATGCATTATAAATTAATCTCTTGCTTTTAATCTTTTGTAAAGTTTAAAATGTAGGTTTTAAACTTTCTACTTCCAGATTTTCAATTTTGGGTTTAGAGTGCAGCTTATAATGACGTCATAATTTTTATTGACGTCGATATACTGTCTGCTATAAGTCTGTTATTAAGACATTTAATAACAGAATTTATAGCATTGTTTATTTTTAGCAGATATTTTAGAAACGTTTTTCTGTGTTGATCTTGAATACTTTATGGCATCTAAGTACGTAAGGGACTTGATGTCAGTTTCACTCCTGTTGTTTTGTAACTGTTCTTTCAGTTTTTCTTAGTTAATTTACACACTAACCTTTTCAAAATCATGTTTTTATATTTTAGCAGTTCAATATCAGTTTCAGTTTCTTAAGGCGCCCTTATCAATTTTTGAGCTTATGTTCTGATGGCTGTTCTCCAAGCATACTATGAGGTTATTACTAATGAATATTATCTTGAACTCTTCATGCTGTGGTAATTAGGTAAACAATTTAGATGTGAGAGCGAACCAAAGCTGAGTTGGCTATCACAGTGGACTATTACTCGTAGTAAAAACGAATGTATTGACGAGAAACCTCTTGTCCATGATTCTACACAAAATCCACATCATCTGCTTGTAAAAAATGTCTAAATATTTTAAGTATTACAGTTTGAAAACAGATTTATTTAGAGGGTTTATAAATTCCATTTTTAATTAGTGTCCAGCTTTTGCATTAAGTCACGGTATACTATAAGCAGTAGTTCCATGATAGAAAACAAAAGCGTTTGCACAAGATATTGACACAGTCTAAGGTTAGTGCTTTTTCTCAAAAATTAGAACATATACATTAGTGAGTAAACTTGCTTGCAGAGTTGTTGCCCATTCTGATAGAAGATTGAACACATTTGTTCAGGTGTCATTGGCTGTGAATTAGCAACACATTCGGGTAGACAAGTTGACGTATTTCTGCATCAAAGCAGAAACCGATGTCAGTGATGTACAGCAAGTATATTAGGAGATCAAGGACAGATTCTTGTTATACTTTGACATTAAGGGGCTGTAGGTAGAGATTCTGCCGATATTACCAATGATATCTTGATCTCTTTATACACTGTGTCGAACGCTTTGATAAAATCGAAGAAAAGAAAAATCTGATAGCCTGTTTAAAGATCATCCAGGTGGAGTCTAGATTCAAGATATTCCGAGAGTTTCTTATAATACTTTAGTGCTTTAGTAAGGACGCGAAGAAGATTGGATAATATTTGGACAAGGCGAAGGGTGACCTTGTTCAACGTTTGAACCCAGAACAGTACCGGTACTGCTTTGAAAACGAGAATCTTCGAAATGCCATCGCAATTAAATTTTTCTGAATTAGTAAAAAGATATGTATAATTGTACGTACGCACGCTACTTTGATAATGTTTATTGTTAATGTCAGCAGCGCTCATTCAGTCAGCAGCGCACGGAGCAAGCGGTCGTGTTTTGCGCGGGCGTACGTTTTGCTCGGAGCAGTATATAAAACTTTGTATATAAATAAAATTTAATCATATTATTTTTGTTTAAATAACAACATATAATACTATCAATATGGCGCCAATTGTGAAAACACCTCCGGATAAGCCAGATCGCAGTTTTTACAAGTGTCATCCAAGTAAAATAGTGAAAACAGTGATTTATATAATTTGTGAGAACACATATCATAAAAGTGATTTCGAGAAGACTAAAAATACCGTGTAAGTTGATGAACATTCGATTATATGCCAAGATCATGTCATACAAATGGAAACATCAGAATCTCATACAAATGGAAACATCAGAATAAATCATGGAACATCTACTAAAAGAATTACACAATAAAACAGCAGAAAAACATAATACAACAATTATGGACGAGGAAAATGAAATGGAAAATCTTGTAGCAGAAAACACGCTATTGAAACAACTAGTAGCTGAACTGCAAGACAAAAATCAGTTTTGGAAAGTAATAATTGAAATGCAAAAACGAAAAAGCACAGAGTCACAGACAAATATAAAATCATATGCAAAGGTTATAAGAGACATAAAGCCGAAACCAAAGTTGGTATAGACAACGCTACAAACATGGATGAACTGGACATTAAAAGTGATATTAATACACGCAACATTAAAAACTTTAACAGCTCATGTAAGGTACTGCACATGTACACCAATAAAAGGAACAAAACCAGCACAGTACTAATGGAATGCTCACCAGATATATATAAGTCAATACGTGAAAACAACAATAAGGTTTTTGTAGGACATCAGTGCTGTAAAGCCTATGATCTGATAAACATTACCCTTGATATAACTGTGGAAGATACGGACATGAAGTGTAGGAATGATCCTGTATGTATAAAGTGCTCTGATAAACACAATGTAAATGTATACAATAACAATAAAATTGAGTGTGTAAACTGTATATTTAACAATAATTAATTGAAAACAAGTCTACCAACAGATCATCTACCAACAGACAGACTGAAGTTTTCTATACTTAAAAAGAAGATAAAAAAATATATTAACTCTATTGATTACCCAATCGCTCCTGTATTACCGGCTTGGGATAAAACAAGTGCAATTAAACAAATACACACAATACAAACTAACAGGCTACTATACCAGAGGTCAGTAGCACTAGGAAAGAACGTGGGAAAATTTCAAAGAGCTACGCAACTCCAAAGCACCAGTCAGCAGAATCATCCAGCAAACACAGTAATTGAAGATATTCAATAATGGAAGCACAAATAAATTTGATTGAAGAAATACAAAATAGTCTAAATGAACAACAGCGGATTTACAGGGATGTTGAGACTTTTAATAAGGATAGAAGTAGTAATAATGATCTTATCCTGTACTTAAACATCAGAAGCCTAAATGCCAATTTCGAAAAGTTACAAATCCTTCTTAAAAGTCTAAAAATAAAACCATATGTTATTGTATGCACAGAGGTATGGAAATTAACACACTATCAGTATTATAGAATAAAAGACTACAAATTATATTACAATCACGGCGACATCAATAAAAATGATGGTGTTGTTGGTTATGTAAACGAGAATGTTGAACATACTCATGATACGATTGTAATAGGTAAGCTTAAAATACTAAACACAATTATCTCCCTAAATAATAAAAAACAACTAGAGATCTCATCGTTATACAAGTCACACGGACTAACTTATATAGAATTTAATCAGAATTTCAAAATCTATTTAGATCAGAGAAAAAAATGTAAGAAACCATATTATAATTGGTGATTTTAACATAAATATACGGGATTACAATCATATAAGTGTAGAGTTCCTAAACAACCTTCTAGAAAATGGTTTTCTACCAGGATTTACAAACACCACCAGTCCAACAAACATAAATACAAATGAAGGAACGTGTATTGATAATATCTTTATTAAAACTGACTTCCTGAATAACAGTTATGATGCCTATTACGAATTATTATCCACTATTCTTGGAATTAAAAAATCGAACACTAAAACAAGATAACAAACAGTTAAAATGAGACTTTTATCGTTACAATTACAAAAAAAACTTAATAACATTGCTAAGCAAATAAATTGGACAAAATTTAAGAATACAAAAGATCCAAACGAAAATATAAATGAAATAATAAAAGAAATACAATATTGCATGGAAAAATCGAAATGTATAAAAACCAAACCTGCATAATTCCAAAAAAACTTCCAGGAAAGACTGGATAACAAAAGCGATAGTAAAATCCTGTATTACGAAAGAAATATAACAAACTAAAACAACATCCGGATAATGAAGAACTAAAGGAACATTATAAACAATTCGTCAAAACCCTAGATAAAGTTATCAAGGCAGCGAAAATTGATCATGATAAGAAAAAAATCGAGAAAAATAGTGATGATCCCAGAAACTTCTGGGCCTGCATTAATAGCAAAAAAGGCAAAAATAAAAATAAAACTGAGACTACTATTAGTCAACTGTTAAGTGACGAAGTTCCTGGATAAATTATTTAGAAACATTATATAAGAATTACACAGAGCCAGTAAAAAGAAGATCAAGAAACTTCGACGCTTAACTAAGCCTCGAAGGAATGTGCCCGAAACCAAAACAAACTTCTCCTCCCTCGGCTGAAGCGCGCGTGCACAGCCGACGCTGCAGTTTAGCCGTTGACCATAGTATTAGGCCCATAAGGCCCAATGAGTAAGACAAAGAGCGCGGCTAGGCTGAAGTAAGAAGAGAGGAGAAGTAAGTACCCCGCGTGGGAGAAAGCTTCGACTCTCTCTCAAGCATCACCTCCCCCGAAACGATACTCCAGGGTGTGCGCTCCTAGAGAAAGGACGCTAATTTTAAGAGTTTAGATTTCGAGTAATTTGCCTTTGAGAAATTCAATAAGTTTTGTTTCATTTGAGTGTCTGATTTAATTTGTGTTTTGATAAGTCGATAATAAATATCACTGCAATCCATGTGTTGAGTTTTGGAAAATAAATCATTCAGAATATAACCAATTTTGAGCCATCCTCCGTTTTGCTAAACCATCTTGCAAAAAAGGAGATCTAAACACCGCAATCTTTTCCGAGCAGTCATCCCAGTTTTCTGAGCATCCTTTCGGGTTAAATTATTACTCAAATTCCCAGAAGTCCACAGAACAAAGTAAGTACCATTTAATTCAATATTTCTGAACTTTGACATTTCGGTTAAATCAAACAGTTGTGCCTCGACAAATTAGTGTTCTCACTGATCTCCCCCCTATGGGAGAGTAGCTAGGCGCCCACGTTTTAATAATATTTTATTGTTAGTTGGTGGAATTGGTTCTATCCTAACAAAACTAAAAACTGAAGACATAATAATAATCACAAATAGAATAGAAATTGCAAATAAAATGAACGGATATCATTGCAAACTTGGCGAAACATTGAATAATATAACAATTACACCAAGTAATAAAAAACTAGAATTACCTAAAAGCAATCCAAAACAATCTACATTAAACCAACCAACGAATCATAACAATCAGAAATTATAACAATTATGAAACTAAAAAACAGAGGTATAGATACAATAAGTACAAGGATACTCAAAACTATTGCTGCTATTATTGCAGACCCCCTGACCCACGTTGTAAATCAATGTACTTGTTGAGATATAAGGTACATTTATATTATAGTGAAACGGAGCTACTAGTAAGAAGCGCCACCTTACGTTTATGATTGTTAGTGCGTGCGAGCACGGCGCGAGTCACCACTTGTGAGTCAGCCTCCGCAGAGAGCGTTTGTAAGAGAGAGAGAGAGAGAGAGAGAGAGAGAGTATGTCGGGCGAGTTTGTGTTTACTTAAATAAAGTTAAGCTTAAGAAGCCAGTACAATTGTTAATTGCCGCCACCTCATCACCTCTCACGATCCACGGAATATATCAACATGGTAGCAGTCCCTGGTTTTGGTTTAGTTTCTTTTCTGTGCTCTACGTCGACCCGCGGGTGGCGTAAGGCCAGCTAAAGCGCAGGTAAGCGCAGGAAAACTGATGAGGACAAAGGAAGCATATGTCAGATCAAGTTAAAAAAGAAGAAGAAAAGGCACTCAAGGGAGAAGTGACCAGTAGTGACAGTGAAGACGAATTTCTTGATAAAGAAGACAAAGAGGTGAACATTGAAAGTGATCAAAAGTCAGTTACCGGCACATTCGAAATGGCGGCTTCCGAGAACAAAGGATTCACACTACAAGTATTTGACGGCACACACTATGACAAGTGGAAGTATAAATTGGAGTTATTCTTGGAATTCAAAGAGTGTAACGAAGTAATCGAAAATAAAGAAAGGCCGGAAACAATATTGGAAGCTGATTGGAAAAAGAAAGAAATAAGAGCGAAGAATTATATTGTGAACAGTATGACAAATACGCAATTAGAATTGATTATTTCAGAAGAAAGTGCCAAGAAAATGATTGACAAGTCAGACGAGAATTATTTGATTAAAAGCAGTTCAGAGAAACTATTGTGTAAAAGAAAGTTACACAATAGTCGACTTGAAAATGGAAGAAAGTGAAAACCCGACAGACATAATAATTTTGAAAAACTTGTGAACGAACTGAAAAATGCAGGGGAAAATGTAACGAAGGAAGATAGATTGAATTATATTTTATTAGCACTGCCAGAAAGTTTATTGCATATAGCCGATATAGTTGATGCATTATCGGAAAAGGACAAAACGGTTGAATTTGTGAAATCAAAGTTGGAATTAGAATTCAAGAAAAGAAACGGTGATTGAGAAAATTCGTCAAGTCGAATGCTTTTGTATTTGAAAAAGGAAGAAAAGTGGAAAATCAAAAGACATGCTTTGTATGTGGTGGTATAGGACACATACAATACGATTGCCCGACGAAAAACAATTCTGGGAATCGCGCGCCACAGCGAGGAGGCGGCCGGGAGAGTCGCGCGCCACAAAGAGGAAGGGGAAATAATAGAGGCTACTCGCAGCAGCGAGGCGGCGCACGCGGCGGACGCGGGAGCAGCCAGCATCGTGGAAATTTCAACCGGCACAGCGGCAGCGGCTACGGGCAGCGCGGCAGAGGCACGAGAGACAGAGACGGCAGCCAAGGTCAACAGACGGACAACAACAGTACGGCATTTAGCGCGTCAGCACAGGTTAATTCTGCGAATAATGAGAACGGTAATGTAAATAGAATTGATTGGATTTTGGATAGTGGGTGTTCGGACCACGTAATAAATGACGAAAATTATTTTAGCGATTTTATTGTATTAAAGGAACCGATTAATGTCAAAATAGGAGATGGTAAAATTTTGAAAACAACCAAAGTAGGACATGTAAATAGTAAGTTTGAAACGTTTAATGGAAATGTAACTAATATCGAAATGAAAAATATTTTTTATGTGAAAGATATGGATAGGAATTTAATTAGTTTTGCAAAAGTAACTGACAATCATAAAGCTGTATTAATTGGAGAAAATGCTAAAATTTATAAATATAATAATTTAGTAGCAGTAGCTTGGAAAAAGAATATAATTTATAGAATGACGAGTTATTTAGAAAATGATCTTGAAGCAAATTTGACAACTAAAAGAGATAATGGCATAGAACGCTAGGTCGTGTAGATTTTAATTATTTAAATACTATGTGTAAAAACGTATGTATTGGCAGGTTTACCCAAAGTAATAGAGTCAGATCATTTTAAATGTGCTACGTGTATAGAGAATAAAATGCTCAATATACCATTTGATAATAACAGGAAAAGGGCAAGAGAAATTTTAGAAATAGTCCACACAGATTTAAATGGGCCTCATTCTGAAGGTTATAAAGGAGAAAAATATTTTCTTACTTTTATTGACGATTACAGTAAGGTTACTAAAGTTTATCCTATTAAGTCTAAAGATCAAGTATACGATAAGTTTGTGGAGTATATAAACTTAGTTGAGAACAAAACGGGAAAGAAAATTAAGAAATTGAGATGTGATAATGGCACCGAATATTTGAATAAAAATATGTATAGAATATTTAAAGGAAAGGGAATTGAATTGGAACCATGTCCACCGTATGTACACGAATTGAATGGTACAGCGGAAAGGTACAATAGGACAATTATGGATAGTGCTAGGTGTTTATTAGCCGAGGCTAAATTAGAAAAGAAGAACTGGCCAGAAGTAGTCTGCGCTGCAGCTTATTTGAAAAATAGAACGATTGCATACACGATTGAAAGAAACGAAGCTCCTTATGAGATATTTTTTAATGAGAAGCCAGATACAAAATATTTGAAAATTTATGGCAGCAAAGTTTTTGTTAGGGTGCCAGAAAGCAAAAGAAATTCAAAATGGGATAGGAAAGCTGATTTAGGAACTTTGGTAGGTTATGATGCAACAGGGTATAGGGTTGTGATTAGAGTTGAGGAAGATGTCAAATGCATAGGCTTAAATGAGAAATTCGAAAGTGAGAACTCAAGTGAAAATCTTGACAATGAAAATGAAAATTTACCTTCCCATACTACGACTCTCGAGTCTAGTAAGGGAAGTAAAACTGAAGATAAAGGAAAAGTACCTGAAATAAAGAGATCTCAAAGAGAGATTAAAAATCCTAGTAGATTTGATGATAACTATGTATATAGCGGTTGTATTTATGTAAATCATTGTAGCGCCGATAGTCCTGTAAGTTTTGAAGAGGCAATTGAAAGTAATGAATCTAGTTTTTGGAAAAATGCCATGGATAAAGAGATGGATGGTGTAAAGAAAAATAAAACGTGGCAATTAGTTGAAACACCAAATAATGAAAAGGTATTAGACTTGAAATGGATTTATACAAAGAAATGCGAAAATGTTTATAATGCGAGAATAGTTGTAAAAGGTTTCCAACAAACGAATGTGTTGGACGATATTTATTCACTTGTTGCTAAGACTCAAACGTTAAAAGTATTATTGTCGTATTGTTATCAAAATGGTTTATTAGTTGAGCAAATGGATGTCGAGACAGCGTTTTTGAACCAGAACGTAAAATCGAAAGTTTTAGTAAAGCAACCTGAAGGGTATGACGATGGTACTGATAGAGTATGTATGTTTAATAAGGCACTGTATGAATTGCGTGAGAGTCCACGAGCGTGGTATGAGTGTCTCGATGACTATTTAAGCGAATTAGGTTTTGTAAGAAGCGAACATGACTATTATTTATATATGTTAAAAGAAAAGGATTAGATTATTTATTTAATTATATTTGTAGATGATCTGTTAATTTGCTGTAAGAATAGAAAGAATTTAGATTTGATTAAAAGTTTGTTAAAAGGAAGATTCCAAATGAAAGATTTAGGTAAGATAAGTACGTATTTAGGTATTAATATTGAATATGATGAAGAGAAACATGAAATGTCATTAGATCAGAAAAAGTACATTGAATCGTTAGCTAGACAATATCAGATTAAAGAAGCGAAGTTATATGAGACTCCAATGGAGTAAAATTTAAAATTAGAACCTGCGGAAGACTTAAATGAAAATGTAAAATACAGAAATTTGATAGGAGCACTTTTGTATATAAATTCAGCAACTAGATTAGATATAAGTTATAGTGTTAACTATTTAAGTCGTTTTCAGAACGGTTTTAATGAGACGCATTATAAGTATGCTTTGAGAGTTTTAAAATATTTATATTTAACTAAAGATTTGAAATTGAGATTTAAGAGAAATGACAAAGTAGATATTCTTGAATGTTATGTTGATGCCGATTGGGCAGGAGATTGTGTAGATAGGAAATCGAAGACTGGATATGTTGTAAAGCTGTTTGGAAATGTAATTTATTGGAAGTCTAGAAAACAAGGGAGCGTAACAAAATCGTCAACAGCTGCAGAATATGTTGCACTGTCTGAAGCGGTGAGTGAAATCTTATTGATTAAAGACTTGTTAAACGATTTTAATATCGAGATTAAGAAACCTGCAAATATTTATGAGGATAACTCTGGCGCAGTTAGTATAGCGAAGTATGGTAATTTTACTAAAAGATCAAAGTACATTGAGGTACATTACCATTTTATAAATGAAAATTATGTTAAGGGTATAATAGATATTGTTAAAGTCAGTTCGGAAAAGAATTTAGCAGATATTTTTACCAAAGCTCTAGGAAGAGTAAGATTTGAAAAATTGAAAGAATTATTGAACTTAATTTAAAAGATATCGTAATTATGAAAATATAAATGTAAAGAGGCGTGTTGAGATGGTACATTTATATTATAGTGAAAGAGAGCTACTAGTAAGAAGCGCCACCTTACGTTCATGATTGTTAGTGCGTGCGAGCACGGCGCGAGTCACCACTTGTGAGTCAGCCTCCACAGAGAGCGGTTGTAAGAGAGAGAGAGAGAGTATGTCGGGCGAGTTTGTGTTTACTTAAATAAAGTTAAGCTTAAGAAGCCAATGCAATTGTTAATTGCCGCCACCTCATCACCTCTCACGATCCACGGAATATATCAACAGTATTGAAACGGCAATTTGGCCAGATATGCTGAAGGTGGCTAAAGTAATACCAATATACAAAGCTGGGAAAAAAATGAAATAGGTAACTGCAGGCCGATATCACTAATATCAAATATTGCTAAAATCTTTCAAAAAGTTATACATAGGAGTATTATAGACTTCGTAAGTCAAAGTAAGATATTAAGTAAAAATCAATATGGATTTATGAAAAACATTGGAACCAAAGATGCTTTAAATATGATCTCTAAAACAATATACAAAAACCTAGATCAAAGTACACCGATAGCTATTACATTCCTAGACCTGTCAAAGGCATTTGACAATGTAAATCATAAAATACTATTAAACAAGCTTTACGCATATGGTATGAGAGGTAAGGGTCATCAACTTATTACGAGTTACTTAAACAATATGAAACAAAAAGTAAAAATAGGTTCACATACAAGTGATTTCGAAAATGTAAATACTGGTGTCCCACAAGGAACGATACTTGGCCCATTGCTTTTCATACTTTACGTAAATGACTTACTGATGAATATGTACCAAAATAACTTGCAACTGTTACAAACATTCCAAAAAAGAATCCTGAAAATTATAAATAAAAATACCTTCCAAAGAGCTAATCCACTTAACCTACAGTAATTATTCGCATACGAAAGTCTACGCTATCATTATACTAACTTTAAAGATCAGTATATTAATTCAACAAGCAGAACAAGAAATAAACTAATAATCCTACCAAGGTATAACAAAACTGTAAGCACAAAAAATAGTTACATCAAAGCTATTAACATCTATAATAAACTACCGAATGATCTCAAAATCATAGACATGCGGAGAAAAACAAACATCAGAAAAATACAAGACTAGTTAAGAATTAATGAGTGAAAAAACAAATACCACGACAATAGACTGCCAGCAACTGAAAATATGGCTCTCTGAGTTAGGCAACCAAGATCAATGTGAGCGTAGATGTGTAATATCCTCAAAAATACAGGATTTAATACAGCAAAGAAAAGAAATGAATAATAATCGACAAGGAACTGCAGAAAACTCTGTATATGTAGATATTAGAACCTACATTTGCGGAAAAGGCAAATGTAATTCATACAATATACGCAAACATCGTCGTATCTCCACTTACAATTACAACAAAATTAATAATACATATCCAAATATTATTGATAGTTTAGACGATATAACAAACGATATTATACCTGGATGTTTAAAAAGAAAAGCAATAAGGCTAATATCAAATTCATTAAATTTATTAAAGAAACATGTAATGACTTGGAAAACATCAAAAATCCTAATATTGAAAAATATAAACCAATTGAAACGGTCTTCTCCATGATAGATGGAATGGCAGCAGAAAATAGCAACAAAGCAAGAAATAGAGAAGCGACTTGAAACGGTCACGACTCTTCTCGGTCTGTAGCGCGTATGAGATTTTGGTTTTTAGAGACGAGCAGTAATCATTTACTGATCTGCGTCGTTATTATGACGACAGGTCATTAATAGAAATTTGATTCTATCTTATTATATATTTTTATAATGAGAGAGGTCCGGGATACCAGATAATGAAAGGATATTACAATAATAAAATTTTGTTATTTCTTTTTAATAAACAAAATGAATACATTCAATAAATAGTGTATTAAATTTTGCCCGCAAAGACTTTATTCCAATAAATAGCGTTTTTAGATAGAATATTGCGTGAATTGCAGATCTTTTTTGTAACAGAGAATTTTATGTCTACGCTTTGATTTTACAGAATTTTTATAAAACAATACGCTTATCTTTTGCGTTATTGACTCTTGATCACGATTGCATAAGTATAATTGATATTTGAAATTATTCTAAGTTCTCGACTGATACGCGTTAGTTGCATTATCAGTTTTGTCTCGACAAATTTATAAGTATTTTGAGATACAGAAATTTTTATAAATCCTGAAATATTCGAAAATATTCTACAGTGTTTTACCTGCTCAAGGCGTAAGTTGCTCAAGAGCAGGAACTAAGCGCTTTAGTTGCGTTTTGGCTAGTAAGCTCAGATAGCCCGTACAAGTCCTTATAACGGCAGCGGAGAGAGCGGGTATCGCGCGGCCGAAAAAACTATCACATATATACTTGCACACGTACATTCATACCTATATACAAAAATCATTCACACAAGCATATTCGAATGCGCGCTCTCCCCGCTCTATCGCCGTTTCTGTTACCGCCGCTGGCTAGCTCGTGGCGCTGCTGATGTTATGCTGCTGCTATGAGCACAGCTGTGACTCGAAGCGTTGGAATGAAGAGTAGGGGAGCGCAGTATACTCGCATAAAATCTAAAATTTTATTCAACAACATTTAGTTTTAATTAATTTTGTAATTTTTTGCGGAGCTTGTACGGAGTATTACACATCATCTGCATTGTTCAGTTTATGATTTTTATGAATAAAAACCAACAAGTGTATATGTTGTAAACCTCTTTTCTGAAACTCAATTACATAAGTATATGCAATACATTTTCAAAAAAGTTTTTTTTTCAGAATTTCATTAATTAATTCATTAACTTTTGCATTAAAAACTTTTGCTGCTAAAACAGGTCTATCAATAGCTGATTCATTTTTTTTCAAATTTTGTTTAATTTTTTTTCGTTTTGGGTTACATGTCATAGTAATAAAAAGATCTGGTTAACCATACTTTTAAACTATTGTCATTGAATCTAAAAAGTTTTGTCGTAACGATCTTAGACCTAAAATAATGTAACCATTTTTCCAATTTTTACGTTGTCATCGTTACTTTTATTTAAGTGATCCATGACACTTCTGTATAAATCTGTCCTTAGTTGGTGTTGATTATTATTTAAAAAAAAAGCATGTGCCTTCAACTTTTACCCAACCATCAAGAACATATTGTTGAGTTAATTCTCCTAAATTTAAGTAAGGATTAAAATCGTTTCTAATGCTGAATTTATGATAATGCAATGGAATCCCCGATTCCATTACGTGCCTACGACTCCAATTAAAATAGAGACACACAAAACAAATACACCTACACACACCCGCGAGCACTGCCATCGCAACAGCCATAAGGAGCTGTACCCTCCAACCACATCATAACCCTACAAAAATAGGAATAGAAGAGTATCGATAACCGCGCATGGGGCGTAGATTATCCGAAAGAATGGCCGTCGTCGGAAAAACTGACACGGACTATCAACATAATTAAAAATATGTCAATGGGCGAGCAAAAACTATGTCGCGATATCCGTGAAATAGCGACAAGCTCATAAAAATAACCACAGCAAAATGACAAGCAAACACCGCACAAGCGCGCTTTTCCAAAATAAAAAAAAATCGGGAAAGTCCCACGTGACAGAGCACAGGCGACGAGGAGCAGCAGGAGGGCTTGTCACGAGTCGATTTTCCTAAAGCCGACGGTAGTAAAATTTTTACGAGGTCACATGATATTAGAAAGAAAGTCGTGAGAATATCTCATATTAGGCACTCCTAATATGGAAAAAAAGAAGAAAAGAAGCTCCAGTACATAAAGACCAGGAGCAAAGGTGTAAACCTCGTCTGTTTTTCCGGAGTTGCCATACAGATTGTTATTCTGCGAGTCGCCAGATCAGATCAGAGAAAATCTTAAAATATGACTATCATCAAAGTTAAAGTAAAATTATCAAAGTAAGTTCACTATGACAAAAACTCAAGAAGTGGCCTGTGACGGACCATTTCCGGACTCACGAGAAGCCCCTCTGTAACGAGAACCAGACAGCGGTGCGCCTTCACGTCTCCACCTGTAATACGTTTGGAGGAAAGGAGCTGCAGGCCAACGACCTATTGACAGCCGAAAACGACTGAACCACCGACGCGAGGCTGTTTAGAAGGAAGAGGCCAACAGCTGCATCCTCGGCGCCTGCATCAAGGAGGAAGAAGACTCCCCCCCCCCCTCACACACACACACACAAGGTACTTTTTCCTTCATTTTCTTGTAATAAAAGTCGATGCATTAAAACTAAGCCACGCGCTCAGCGAAAAACATAAACTCTTACTTATGCTTTAATGGCAGAAAAGCAGATTGGTGCAGGTGAGGGGAAGTGAGCACGGCGGCCGCCGCGGTAACAAGCGAGGGAAGCCGTTGCTATGAAGATTGGTGACGGTTGCGGCGAGGTAGGGGGGAGCGGCGGTGATTATAAATCAACGCAACTAACATTGCCGCGACGACTTATGATCGGCTTGCGCTAAAACTTTTATTAAGAAAATTTAACAATTGTAAATATTGAACGTGCATTTAACACAGTACCAATCGAGATGCATGCTAATAATTTGCAGGTTATCAGTAGGCCGATGATTTAATAGCTGATATTTGAATATCGCTAATTATTTCCGGCTAACAATGATAATATCGAACTCTGTAACACAAGCATTTCTTCGGTAAAAAAGCAAAGTTAATGTCTTAGAGCTTTCAGAAAAATGGTCTCGTGCTCAGTAGATTTTCAGACTGTCGCAAATCGGCGTACAGTCGCGTGCAGCTACGCCTGTCGAAAGCAGCAGCTTGAAAATTTTCGTGCTCTATTGATTTTCAGACTATCCAAAATCGGCGTACAGTCGCATAAAGCGTCGCACGTCGCAAAGCAACTTGATTTTACAATAAATAAAACAGACAGATTTTGCCAGGCTTTCTGCCAGACTTTCTGCGGGACTATCTGCCAGGCTTTCTGCCAGACTTTCTGCGAGATTTTCTGCTAGACTTTCTGCCAGACTTTCTGCCAGACTTTCTGCCAGACTTTATGCCAGGCTTTCTGCCAGGCTTTCTGCCAGACTTTCTGCCAGACTTTCTGCCAGACTTTCTGCAGGATTTTCTACGGGACTTTCCGCGGGACTTCGTGCAGGACTTTGTGCTTTGAAGTTCTTTTGGAGAAGCAGCTCAAAAGTTCTGGTACTCTACTGATTTTCAGACTATCCGAAATCGGCGCACAGTCGCGTAAAGCTATCGCCCGTCGAAAGTCAACGATACTTTACAATAAATAAACGATTCACCGCCAGACAAGAGCACTCAGAGCAGCAGCTTAAAAGCAGCAGCTCGTACTTGCCTAATTTTCAGACCATCGAAAATCGGCGTAGAGTCTTGTACAGCTACGCTTGTCGAAAGTCAATTTTATTTTACAAGCAATAAGCTAAGCACCATCAGATAAGAGCACTCGGAGCTGCACGTAAAAAGTTACCTCGTGCTTAACTGATTTTCAGACTGTCTCAAATCGGCTTTTAAGGCAATCTGTGAGACATTAACGATACTTTTTTAGCGAAACTTGTTGCGAGACTTTATGGGATACTTTTTGCCAAACTTTCGGCGAGTCTTTCTGCGAGATTATGTGGGCGATTTTTTGCAAGACTTAATGCGATCATTTTTGCCAGACTTTCTGCTTTTAAGAAAAGTCGGAAAACTGTGAGAGCTGCGCTTTCCGAGCAGCGGATGCAGATGTCTCGTTTTTTTCTGGCCTTGTCGCCCTTGTCGTCCTGGCAAACTGCTCGAGGGGCCAGATTTACTGCTACTCGGAAAGCGCATCTCTCGCATTTTTCCGAGTTTTCTTAAAAGCAGAAAGTCTGGCAACAATTATCGCATTAAGTCTGGCAGAAAGTTTCGGAAAAATTAGTGCATAAAGTCTCGCAAAAAAGTCTCCCGAGAAGTATCAATTTATGTTTCGCAGAAAGTCTCGCAAAAGGTATTGCATAATGTCTCGCCGAAAGTCTCGCAAAAGGTATTGCATAATGTCTCGCAGAAAGTCTTGCAGAAAGTTTCTTAAAAGTATCGCATAATGTCTCGCATAATGCCTTGAACGCCGATTTTCGAAATCAGTCGAGTTTCAAAGTCAGTCGAGTACGAGAACTTTGAAGCTGCTTCTCCAAATGCACTTATCTGGCAGTGCCTCGCTTATTTATAGTAAAATAAAGTTGACTTTCAACGGGCGTTGCTTCACGCGACTTTACGCCGATTTTAGATGGTCTGAAAATTAGCTAATTACGAGAATTTTTAAGCTGCTGCTCCGATAATGCTCTCATCGGGCGGTGCTTCGTATTTTATTGTAAAATTAAGTTGACTTTCGATGGGCGACATAATACGCGACTTTAAGCTTATGTGAGATTTAAAAAAAATAAGTTCAGCAGGTAAACTTTTTCGTCGCTGCTTTGAATGCACTTATCTCGAGGTGCATTGTTTTGTAATAGTAAAATGTACTTTTCTTCGAGTGGTGTCGCTGTACGCATCTGTACGCCGATTTGGGATACTCGGAAGGTTACTTAAGCATGTTTATTTACACCGATCCACGGCGCGGGAAAAATCAGTTTAGAGCAAGAATTTTTTTCTGTGAGATTCGTGGAATCAGTCCTGTCGAATTTTCGTTTGCTAAACACAGTTTTTCTTGCAACTTTTTAAAGTATGCAGCCAGGATGGAGACTGATCTAATAGACTAGCCGGTGAAACTCAGAATGCATGTGCAGCCAGGGTACGGAGAGCGGCTACAATGGACTGGCCGATGTGGGTATAAATGTATGTGCGAGTATACACTGAGAAGAAGGTTATAATAAAAATTACTATATTTCAAATAAAAATTACTATATGAAATAGTAACGGTGGGATATACTCGCACTATCAGAATTTTTACTATTTTAAATAGTAATTTTTGCTACAGTTGTAACAATAATTACTATTTAACATAGTAAAAATGCTGATAGTGCGAGTATATCCCACCGTTACTATTTCATATAGTAATTTGTTATACTTTTTTCTCAGTGTACAGCCAGGGTGCGGAGAGCGGCTCCGATGGACTGGCTGATGTGGGTATAAATATGTGCGAGTATACAGCCAGGGTGCGGAGAGCGGCTCCAATGGACTGGCTGGTGTAGGTGTGAATGTATGTGTGAGTATACAGCCAGAGTTCGGAGAACCAAAATGGGAAATTGTACATTATTGTAGCTTGCTAACTTAGAATTAAAATAATGTAAGACTAGAGTTCCAATAACTCATTTATTTATACGCAATAATTACAATACCAATCATTTGCTTCTACCTGGCTTCTTTCTTCTTTTGTGTGAGCTCCAACACAATCATAGTGATACCATAGCAAACAATAATCACATTGAACACAGTTAGTTATTACTTTTTTTCACATTTTTTACAAACATAGATTTGCATCAATCCTTTGGTGTAAATGTATGTGAGAGTGTGAAGCCAGGGTGCGGAGAGCGGCTCCGATGGACTGGCTGATGAGGGTATGAATGTATGTGCGAGTATACAGCCAGGGTGCGGAGAGCAACTCCAATGGACTGGCTGGTATAGGTGTGAATATATGTATGTGTGTGTGTGTAGCCAGGGTGCGGAGAGCAGCTCCACTGGACTGGCCGGTGTAGGTGTGAATGTATGTGTAAGTGTGTACTAAGACTGCAGAAAACTGCTTGAATGTAAAATTTAATTTATAAACTTACTTTGATAATCCTATATCCACTGCAAATATCTGGAAATGATAAATGCATATGCTTTTTGTTAGCTTCAGACTGATTTCTTACGTAAGATTTCGTCAAAGAGAGACCATTAGCAGGTGCTTCAGATCCCCATGCATTTTTCATAATGTTTGTCAAAAATTGTAATTGATTATTTGGCTCTTCTATATTTAAATTTTTAATAAGATCAAAAAGCCTGAGTTTATTCATAATATCTATCCTGTGCTATTTCAGAAAAATACTCGAATATTCCTTTCTTTTGTATAACCTAACAAATTTAGATTATTAGAGATAGTTATACAAATATAAGATGTCATAACTGATATTATGAAAAAACTTACTTAATATGATATAAAATTTCTTCCTTATGAACAGCAATAAAACTTCTAAGCTGCAAAATCTCGGTAGTTGAAGACCGTGCAGCAAAAACATTTGTAAAAATTATTCGCAGTCGACCAAAAGCAAAAGAGTTTTCCGAATCTCCATAATCAGATAAAACTTTAACTACACATTTGTATTTGTCTGGATTATGAAGAAAGCGGAATGTAACGGACTTTTTCCCGGACATGCTTTAACCAAAACGTCGTATGACATAATTGCATTTACACATAACATTAAAATCAAAAGACAATAAAAGACAACTTCATGCATTCCTTTACGATCATTTTCGAAAAAGACGCTTTATATTTATTTGATAAAAAGCAAATAGATTACAATATTTAAAAATAAGTACTATCCCTAGTGTAAATAATTGGGTGTGCCAAAGTATGGCAAAGTATGCTAAAGTGTGTCAAAGTTTGCCAAAGTGTGCCATACTATGCCAAAGTGTACCAAAGTATTCAAATTTGGAAATTTGCTGCACTTTTGCACACTTTGGCACACTTTGGCACACAATCCATTTCCACTAGTGATCGTACTTATTTTTACTGTTTCAAATTATAACTCGAAATATTGGTGTCATTTTCAAATTGTCCCTCGGTATTTACAGCGAGATAAGGGCACTCTGATAAGCATCTTAAAAGTTCTTGTGCTCAGCTGACTTTCAGACCATCGAAAATCGGCGTAAAGTCTCTTACAGCGACGCCCGTCGAAAGACAACATTATTTTTTATGAAAAAGCGATTTACGGCGAGATGCGTGCATTCGGGGTTGCACGTTAAAAGTTCTCGTACTTGGCTCATTTTCAGACCATCTATAATCAGCAAAAGTCGCGTATCGCCTCGCCCGTCGAAGACAACTTTATTTTTTATTGTAAAAGATATTTACATCGAGATAAGAGCTCCCAGAGTAGCAGCTGAAAAGTTCTCGTGCTCAGCTGACTTTCAGACCATCGAAAATCGGCGTAAAGTCGCGTAGAACGCGTCGAAAGTCAACTTAATTTTTTCATAAATCATTGATGCACTGACAGATAAGAGCACTCGGAACAGCAGCTAAAAGGTTCTCGTACTTCGCAGATTTTCAAACCATCGAAAATAGGCGTAAAGTCTTGTATGGCCTCGCCCTTTAAAAGACAACCATATTTTTTATTAAAAAAGCGATATATGGCTAAGTGCATTTGGGGCTGCACATCCAATGTTCTCGTACTCGAATGACTTTTTGACTGTCGCAAATCGGCGTAACGTCGCGTATCGCCTCGCTCGTCGAAAGACAACTTTATTTTAATTAAAAAAGCGATTCATGGCGAGATAAGTGCATTCGGGGCTGTACGTGAAAAGTTCTCGTGCTCGAATGACTTAATGACTGTCGCAAATCGGCGTACAGTCGCGTATCGCCTCTCCTGTCAAAACGCAACTTTTTCTTTACATGAAGAAGCGATGCATTGACAGATATATGCATTCGGAGACGCTAGTAAAAAGTTCTTGTGCATAACTGATTTTCCGACTATCGCAAATCGAAGTACAGACGCTTCTTGTGACGCTCGTCGAAACAGAAGTCTATTTTTTGATAGCAAAGCGATGCATCGCCAGAGCAGAGCTTGTGGATATTCGCGAAAAAAGTTATCCAGCCCAAGTGATATTTCTGTGCCCTGTGCCGCTTTTCGATCTACTAACCTCTGGTCCATCGAAACACAAGAGCGTTTTACAACGGAAATCTGAAAAAGCGCCAAAGATAATGCAGTAAAGCTTTCAGAAAAATGTTTTCCTGCTCAGTTGATTTTTCCGACGGAGCAGATTCGGCTACGGGCTCGTTTCGCGCCGCCGCTCGAAAGTCAAGCTCTTTTGTGTAGGAAATATTGGAAGTGGTTAAACAATTATTTTGCTGAACAAATATTTCAGCTGAACAACTCTTCCATCTTTCTCCAGTCACTTTTCGACAATCGTATTTTTGAATAAAAAGAGTTTTGAATAATTGAGAGGTTATACGTATCGCGTAGCCCTTTCAAAATCGGACATAGTTTTGAACAAAAAGCCATAAAATAGCAGGGACTACGATCTTAAAACGGCAACTAAAAACTTCTTGTATGTAATCTTTAAACAGTTGATAAGCTCATAGCTGCCATTCCGATCGATTTCCTTTTCTTTCGTTTCAGTATGATGCTTTTGTCTTTGTGGCTTCCACGACAGCGTTTTCATTTGTTTTTACTATTTGCGACTCTCTACGTTTATCGCAATATTCAGTGTCGTTGATCACATCTACATGTGAACATCGGTGTAAGTTATGGCTCAAGCACAACCGCCCGCGCGTAATGCAGGTTATACGAACCGCGAGTATGCCGATATGCACTTATTGTTAGTGTACGGTGCGTGCAATGAGGTGGGCTGTGCTGCGGCAACCGAATATCGACGTCGCTTTCCTAATCGCCGACACCCAGATGCACAAACATTTACGCGAGGCCATACGAGACTTTACGTCGATTTTCGATGGTTTGAAAATCTGCTGAAGTACGAGAACTTTTTAGCTGCTGCTCCGCGTGCTCTTATTTGGTAGTGCATCGATTATTTATGAAAAAATAAAGTTGACTTTCAACGGGCAACGTTTTACGCGACTTTTCGCCTATGTCGGATAGTCTGAAAATCAGCAGAGCATGAGAACTTTAAAGATGCTTATCAGAATGCCCGTATGTTATGACCAAAAGTTTGAATTTCGTAAAATAAATTTTAATATCTATTTCAGATCGCTTCCAACACAAATTTTCCATCAATATGTGGGCAGGACATATTGGAAATCGAGTAGTAGGACCGTGGGAGCTGCCAGACAGATTGGATGGGTACAATTACCTCCGCTTTTTGCGAGAGGATCTGCCAATGTTGCTCGATGAAGTCCTGACACCGGAACAGCAGCAACACATCATATTCATGCATGATGGGGCGCCAGCACATTTCGCTGTTGATGTCAGGAATCATCTAGACAACCTCTTCCCAGGCAGGTGGATTGGACGCGGTGGACCAACTCCTTGGCCAGCTCGTTCACCGGATTTAAATCCGTTGGATTATTTTTATTGGGGCAACAGCAAAGAGAGCGTGTACCATAACGGAGCACCCGAGAATGTTGAAGAGTTGCGGGAACGCATTAGGGAGCATGCGAACAACATTCCCGAAGAAATGGTTCAGCGAGCTACGCACGACATATTGCGGCGCGCTCACGAATGCACAAGAGAGGAAGGAGGGCACTTTGAGCATTGCCGACGAGAGGGAAGGTCAAGGGAAAATGCCTAATTAAATTTAATTTTTTTTTATTTTTACCTTCATGTTTTTGTTTTAAATATATTGTATGAATTGTTAAAAAATGTTTTTCCTTATAAGATGATAAATATAACGTCTTCCCCACTGTCCGGAATTGACTCAAATACACTTATCTCGCCAAAAATCGCTTTTTTAATAAAAAATATGGTTGTCTTTTAACGGGCGAGGCCATAGGAGACTTTACGCCGATTTCGGATAGTCTGAAAATCAATAGAGCACAAGAACTTTTGAGTTGCTTCTCCAAAAGCACTTCAAAGCACGAAGTCCCGCGGAAAGTCCCGTAGAAACTCCTGCAGAAAGTCTGGTAGAAAGTCTGGCAGAAAGCCTGGCAGAAAGCCTGGCAGAAAGTCTGGCAGAAAGTCTGGCAGAAAGTCTAGCAGAAAATCTCGCAGAAAGTCTGGCAGAAAGCCTGGCAGATAGTCCCGCAGAAAGTCTGGCAGAAAGCCTGGCAGGAAATCTGGCAGGAAGTCTGGCAGAAAGTCTGGCAGAAAGTCTGGCAGAAAGTCTGGCAGGAAGTCTGGCAGGAAGTCTGGCAGAAAGTCTGGCAGATAGTCCCGTAGAAAGTCTCGCAAAAAGTATGGCAAAATCTGTCTGTTTTATTTATTGTAAAATCAAGTTGCTTTACGACGTGCGACGCTTTATGCGACTGTACGCCGATTTCGGATAGTCTGAAAATCAATAGAGCACGAAAATTTTCAAGCTGCTGCTTTCGACGGGCGTAGCTGTACGCGACTGTACGCCGATTTGCGACAGTCTGAAAATCTACTGAGCACGAGACCATTTTTCTGAAAGCTCTAAGACATTAACTTTGCTTTTTTACCGAAGAAATGCTTGTATTACAGAGTTAGATATTATCATTGTTAGCCGGAGATAATTAGCGATATTCAAATATCAGCTATTAAATCATCGGCCTACTGATAACCTGCAAATTATTAGCATGCATCTCGAATGGTACTGTGTTACATGCACGTTCGATATTTACAATTTTCTTAATAAAAGTTTTAGCACAAGCCGTTCATAAGTCGTCGCGGCAATGTTAGTTGCGTTGATTTATAATCACGCTGATTACAATGGTATAAAAATGTTGTATTGTTTCTGAATCACCCTGTATATATATATATATATATATATATATATGAGGCATTATTTGTCAACCGGACACCCCCTGCTCTCCAGAATTGTTTAAACTTTTAAGAGTCAATCGAGGATTCAAAATTTGTGTTTTTTCGTCTATATGTTGGAGCCGAGTGGTGTTTTTCGATTTTCAAAATGGCTGACACGATATGGCGGCTTAATACAACGGCTTGATGTAGGACTTTAGTTTCATTACAGAAATTATTCAAAATGAATGAGCGGATCAGGCTAAAAATGTTTATGCAAAAGTAATTAATGACATAAAATATGGATCAAGTCTAAAAATGATGAAATTCAAGATGGCGGATCCAATATGTCAGCCGTATAGGCTCTTGCAATTGAAAATGGAAGATAACCTTTTGACTGGCTCTAAATTTTATACTCAGGGGTTTTTGGGGTCGATAATCACAATTCTGATATCCAAATTACTAAATTCAAGATGGTGAATCCAATATGGCATCCTTATGGTCCCTAGATATTCAAAATGGAGAATAAGCGTTCGACTAGCTCATAATTTGATACACAGGGGTTTTTAGAGTTCATAATTACAATTCTGATGTCAAAATGTAAAACTTAAAATGGCAGACGGATATGGTGGATCCAACATGATGGTCGATCCAATATGGCGGCCGCATAGGCCCTTGCAATACAAAATGGTGATCATTCGTTTGACTGGCTCAAAAATTGATGCTGAGGGGTTTGTGAGTTCGGCAAATTCTATTTTAATGTCAATATTACAACATTAGGCCCTTGCAAATTAAAAGGGGCATGGTGTATGCAAACATGGTCAGTAATAGTAATGTAATTTCCATATCGATTCTGAAAACGTCTTGAAATCACTTATCAGGGACGTTTTTTTTTAAGTCATAAATTCGGTGTTAGAGTTATTTCATTCGAGATGGCAATATCGAGGTTATATGGGTCTTACTGACGCGAGTTCGCTTAAAGTCCGTGAAGCAGTGTGAAAATTGGAACATCGCGGATTTTTATATTGGAGAAATATTATGAGCTGATGCGTTCATCCCTCATTCGTAAAGTTTCATGTTTTATAAATAAGTTGACGTCGACGAATGGAAAATTGTCTCAGTTATTCTGAAAACGAATAATGCAAACAATAGAAGGATACGACTGACAAAATTTCGGCAATTTGTAAACCTCACGAGCACCAATTTTTCCGTAGCCGCAATTCCAATAAAATAATACTGTTGTAGAGTTTCAATGGAAGATTAAAAAAAAGATCCGATTATGCAACTCAAGTCAGAAGAACAATTTTCATTTGAAAATGGAGGAAAACGTTAATGGAAAAGTAGTATCCTAATAGTTCTGATAGATATAAACTTATTCACCTTTTTAACTCTTTCCGCTGATATATAGTCCCATACAAAACTGTCAGTGAGTTGTTTGTTAAACCATTCACATCTTTTCTCTTCTAACCATGTTTCAGTTAAGTTTACAACGCCATGATCCTCCACAAAATTCCAAAAATCCCTATCTTTATTCATCACTCCCGCAATATTTCAAGATATATTTAAAATTACCGCGCTCTGATTGAACTTCGCCTGTCCTCTCTCCCCCTACCTCGTTGTTACTACACCGTTCCTGCTGATCTAAAAATTGTGCGGAAGCATATTTGTGTCGTCTTCGTCGCAGTGCGGTTACCGTCGCCTGATGCTACGTCCTTGCGTTCGCTCTCTAGCTTTGCCTCCTCCCATTTTAACAGTTTACCATCAACCCAAACTTTACCAAACCCTGCTTTCACGTTTTTCCCTTTCTTTCTTTGCACTTTTGCCCATCGATTTATCTTCTCTTGAATTTTCCTTTGTTTTGATGTCATATGTTTTGAATATATACAAACATCTCAATCTTCTGGCGGTTGACTATTTTTACCTACTAATACCACAGCTACTTCATCACATTAAGCTGCGTTATATCTACGTTTATCATGATAAGAATTGCGTGTTAAATACATTATAATTTCTTTACTATTAAACTCAACGTTGTTGTTTTTCAAACGATTTTGTTCTTCCATTTTGACTTTGTGCATGATTTAGCGTATATGTTTACTTGTCGAGAAAAAATCTAATTCCTTTAATAGCATTAAAGAACATGACAGATTTGTTTGAAATCGTGATTGCGAAGCGATTTCATTGTCAATGATTCTTTTAAACATTAAGGATAAGTGATATTGTCAGATAATACAACGTTTTCTCTATTGCAACAACTAGAAAACTTCTTATCACATAATATTTCAAATTTTAAATGTTTAGTATTCCAGAATTCACATATTTCACTCATGCTACCTAACTCATTCTTCATAATTGCTGATTTATTAAGATCGAAATCAAACATGGCATCCAATTTTGTTATTGAAAATTGTTGGGTATATGAGAATTTTCTAGACGCCATTAGGAATAAGGTGATACGTAAATTAGTATACACTTCACAAAAGGAGTAAGATGACAAACGTGACTTTATTACAGCTTAGAAAAACAAAAGGGCTTAGACGCGTGACGTAAGCGGAGAGCGTGTTTCTGGCTCAAAGAGCTGGCAAGCAGTGAGGCGACGAGCGGAGAGCACCGCCAAGCTCAGCAGCGGGTCACGTCATTTAGACGGCTTAACATCTTGGAGCGCTATGGCGCCATCGGACAGGACTCAGTGTCGCGTGATATTACCAATATTCCAACACTCTCTCCCGATTTCACTCGACATCGTCAAGTCTTCTTTTGGACCTATTAGTCGTTAGGTTGATTTACCTTTGGCTTATGTTTATCCGAATTTCGTTTACATATTACTTATAAACTTGATTTGGTCCAATCTTATGATCCTCTCTTTTCTATTTCTTGATATGGTAATTCCTAGGAATTCTTTAGATTCACCTAGGAATTTCATGTCGAACTTCTTACTCAATTCTTTCTGTACTTCTCTCATTTTGGGCACGTTGTTGCCTGTTAGCAATATGTCGTCGATGTACAACAGCATTATTATACGACTATTGTTTTCAGTACACATGAATAAACATGGATCTCTATTGTTTGCTAGGAAGCCTAGTTGCTTAGCAAACTCCGAGAAATGCGTATTCCAATTCTTTGGACTTGTTTTCAACCCATACAAGGATTTGTGTAGCTTCCAAACTTTTGTTAGTCTTTGATTTTCATAGTCTTTGAAACCATCTGGTATTTCCAGAAATATTTATTTCTTTATTGGGCTGTGAAGAAATGCTGCATTAACGTCCAGTTGCCACAATACATAGTCGTGTTTGTTCGCCATGACTAGGACTGCTCTTACAAGTACAAGTCGTGATACTGGTGCGTATGTTTCGCAGAGATCGTAGAGGTTCGAGTCTCTGAAGCGTCTAATTATGACTATTCTTGCCTTGTGGTCTGAATGTTCAGTTCCGTTAACTTTACGTTTGAAGACCCATCTCAAATCCAAAATGTTCAACTTCATGCCATCCTTGCACGTTCTACTAACTACTTCGTATACTCGGTTCTTCTGAAGAGCTTCTCTTTCTTTGCTTATGGCTTCTTGCCACATATCTGCATCTGATGACGATACAGCATTAATAAGATTTTGGATCTCCGTTGATAGATGTCAGCGGTGCATAGAGACCATATGCGCTCAGGCATTCGATTTCATCCTGAGCATCTTCTGAACTCGCAACTTCTTTACTTTAAGTTTGCCTTCGTGTAACGGGTCTATGTATTACTTTTGGGGCTTACTTCGCTGTTGATTTTTTATTTTATTTTCGAGGCCTGCCTTTTCTTTGGTGTTATCATGACTTCTTTGGATTGAGCCGGGTTTTCCTCCTTGAATTCGAACAACTAAGTCTCCTGGTTCAAAGTGTTATTCGTTATTGTCTAATTCTTTATATCGTTTGGTTTGTATACATCTCTGAAGACCTTGCTTTCGATGAATTGTACATTTCGGCTTTCGTACACTTTACCGTCTTCTAGGTTCAACAGCAGGTAGCTCGTGTCGGTATATCTTACTAACACTGTTTTGTTCGATAGTTTATCGAACTTGGTTTCTTGTTGTCCTTGGACCTTGGTAAATGCCACGCATTCAAATCTTCTGATCTGATTTATGTATATTTTTGTCTCTAGGTTGATCATTAATAACAGTGAATTAAAGTTGATTGACTTGTGAGGTGTCAGGTTGTACAGATATACTGTAGCTTTCAATGCCAGATCCCAGGCATTTGCTGGCAGTCTTGAGTCAAACATCAGAGCTCTCGTGATCTTCTGGATTGTCTGATTGTAGCGTTCTGCGATGCCATTCAACTGCGATGTTTATGGGTAAACTGTCCTTAATTCCACACCATATTTATCCAACACCTCCTTGGCCTTCCCACTGGTAAATTCAGTACCTTGATTGCAATCTAAGTAACAGAATTTTTCATCTTTTCCGCATATATTTCTACATTTCGCTATGAAATCGTCAATACGCTCAGCATCGTCTGACTTCTGCTTAACTGGATAAGCCATCGAAAATCGTGAATAGTTATCCACTAACACAACAATAAACATGCAGCCTTTCGGATGGGTAGCTGACGTTATAGCTCCCATTGTTTTGGCACTGACTCTTTGCAGTGGTTACATTGGCATCTCCTTGTTATTTTCAAATTTCGGCCTATTCATTTTTACTACCTAACATATTTAGCAGTCTCTCAAGCACACACTGTGGTCATACTCCCTAAATTCCTCAATATCCGGATACAGCTTTTTCAAGGTCTTTACTTAATTCAGAGATGTGTGTCCTAACCTAATGTGGCACAAATTCATGGTATTTATTACGCTTATCGACTTATCTGTGTTACTGTTATCAGTTTGACTTGTCGGGTTTGTAAATTACTTTTTCATCCCTAAACGTTACCCTTTTCTTAACCGTCTTTATATCGATTTTATGGGAGACCAGAGCATTTGTGTGTATCACTTGGCTCTTATTGGTTTTCAACTTCAACTCAATTGTCGGAATTTTCGAACTTTCCTACCAAGATCTTTTCTTTCGTATTTGTTTTGTAAGCAATTATGGTTTCATCATCCAGATGCACACACATAGGCCCTGATTTATGAAGCGCTTAAGTGACAGAAGGTTTTTGTTTAAATTCTCCGCGTATATTACTTTATCTAGTTTTATTACTTCGCCATTCCATAATTCGAACTTAACTCGACCATAATTAGTTGATTTTATGCTTGACTTTTTGTCTTTGTTGGCACAACCTATTACATACTTGGCCTTTTAATAAATCTGTGTTAAAATGAGTTTAGAGTTCGCCATATTATCTGTCGCGTCCGAATCTACAGCAAACTTTTGGGTCGTAGTATCATACTTATTCAGACTCATATACATGCTTACTGAATCAGTGATTGTATTACCTTTCGCTGGCGTTGGTGATCGGAAGACAGATTGTCTGAACGGCGATCTGGACGTTGACATGCTGAGTTGACCTTGGTTACGTACAGGTGACTTGCTTTCGTGCGTCCTTTGCTTTCTCATTGGTGACGGTCTCCTTTTCCTCTCTAACGCTCGTTTCCGTAAAAGTCCCTTCTTGGGTTCTTTGCAATCCTTTGCGATGTGGCCGAACTTGTTGCAGTTAAAGCACTTTGGTTCGTTGTGTGTACAGTCAGCAGTCTCGTGACTCGAGCTGCCACACCTTTTACATCTTCTGCTTGGTCTTTCACGGCTTTTTGATCGTCCCTCTGACCAACGTCTCCTTCTGTCCTGTTTGACATTTCCAAACAGCGCCGACTTCTCGGTACTCTTCTGACGTGAGCTAACGATCTGAAAAATTAAATCTTTTAATTTATTGTATGTGTATTTCCTACCCATACCATGGCTTGCTTTGTTTTCTGCCGTGATAATCTCGGGGTAGGCTTGCTCTACTGCGTTGTAGAACAGGCTTTTATTTGCGGTTTCTGTCATTTTGTCTATTTCCTCATTGCTCTCGTAATTTCTAACGAGATCTTCGAAATCTAGGCAAAAGTTAAACACTGATTCTTTGTCCTTATTGAACTTTAAATTGAACAGTCGTTTCTGGGCTGTGTGAGCGTTGTTTCTGTACTCGTTTCTTTTCATTTCTTTAATTTTTTTTAGTAGTTCTACTGGGTCTTTTATATTTATCGTGCACAGATGATATTTGTCATCTTATTCAAGATGATTTTCCGTACAACGTTCTTATCGTGGTCGAATTCTTCTTAATTTAGTAAACTGTGAGCGTGATTTTCGCAAATATGAAATAATTTTCACGATTTCAACTCCGAGAACAGAAAGCCTTCAAAGGTGGCATATTCTGAATCCAGCTTTCACTTGTATGTTCGCGTGCTGTTAGTTTGTTTCAGTTTCATTTCGTTCATGATAAACATGACACACTAAGTTAGAAAAGTTCCATGACCTGGACTGATTCAATTTACTTAGTCGTATTAGGTCATATTCAGAAAATCGTTTACTTACCGATGAGTTTGACCATGTTCGTATTTGTACGTTTTAATACGTGTGCATGGGCGTTGACGTAATGACTCTTGTTCCTTCTACATCAGTGCAGTGGTTTACGGGTCCTCTCAATTCTACCATTTAGTCCTTTGCTGCTCTCAGAATCTCTAGCATTCTGGCGAATTCTTCCAGTGTGAGGATGTTGTTATCTGTGAAATACGCATAGTCATTAGTCTGCGGTTGAGAGAATACCCTTGCAAGGCTCCCGTTACTTTGTGCACAAGCAGCGGGCTACCTTGCTGTTAGTCGAGGCACTTTTCGAAAAGAAAAAGCTCTCTAACCAACCTAGTCTCTTCTTGCAGAATGTGTGCCGTGCACGGCTCCTGCCGTCCGAGATACGCCGATCACGAGAACAGGTTTGGCAGATCTGTGTGAGGGTCTAGTTTTTATTAAGCGTGGGACACTGACTAAGTGTCTGTACGTGCGCACGTACCTATTTAAATTCGTGGGTTTACGTTAAACCTCTCATAGATCCACGCAGATTTTTACGAACGTTCATATAAACATTAAGCATTATTCATGAACAGACTTCTTTACCTAATAGGAATCTTTTGTCCTTGTTTGTGATGATTCATATGTTTTCGCTGAAAAGTGCCAGCCGAAGTTCATCGTTGGGTTGGTCGTAGTATAATTCACACTGGTCCAAGATCTTCTCGCGTATGTTTTCCTAGTCTGCACTTGTGCTTGAATCTGTTGGAACATATCATGATTAATATTCACTCTTTAAATTGTTTTTTCTTTATCCTGCATATAAGTTTCCAACTGAAAGTCTTTTTGTTGAATTAATTACTTAACTAATTTATTGCAGAGTTCACTCACACAGCCCTGCCTACGCGGTGTCTGCAAGCAGCACAGCACGCAGGCAGACTTACAATAGATGTGTAAGCGTTCGTTCCTATATTATCGCGTCGGAAAATATGTATAAATCTTTCTGTTTAATTAATTTAATAAATAAATGAATTAAAGATTTTTTAGAAATTCCCGAAACCTTTTAAAACTTTGAGGTTTGTATGTCTTTGTCCAAGGTTTTCATGAACTTAACTAACCGAATAATCCAATAAAAACGTAAAATACTCACAATCTTGGCGGCATTTCTGAACTGTGCTACTCTTCGTGGAGTTGTGCTAGCTTTTGTTTGGAAATTTGAACTGTGCTTGTCTTCGTAGGAAGCGACGATATAATAGAGTCCGTGAGATTCTGATAAATAGTTTATCATAGTTAATAGAACACTGAACAAACTGTACACAAAAATACCCTACACTAACATATTCTTCTACATAAAAAAATCTACACGGATATTGTATACACGAACATTCGCTTATACTTGTTTTTATTATTTTACTATACTGGAAAACTCTACCCAACCTATTGTTGTAACAATGTAGAATTTTTGCGTGTAATTCGTGCAGGGTTTTTTCTGTATACAGTTTGTTTGAAAATAAGTATTACAAAAGTTTACAAAAGTAATAAAATATATTTATAAAAGTATAAAAACATTATAACATTTTTCTACTTATGAATAAGTGAATGGCGATTATAGTTACTTTTGTTAACAAAGACTTTTAAGCATATTTTACATGTGAATCTTTTTATTTGTATGAATACGTTCATGTGTGTGTATAAATATATTTTCATGGGACTTCATGTGTACAGTTAAATTTCCTTTTTGAAAAAACTCTTTCTGACAAATCTCGCAAATAAACTTTTTTTTTCTAATGAATCGTATAATATAAGTAGCTGACTTCTTTTGTCGAAAGTTTTTTCATAACGAACTAACAGTACATTTTGAGTAAGTTATAATAATATAATATAATATTGTCATGACCAGGTACAGGTTAATGTAAATAACAACACGTTATTTATAAAAACGTAACTTAAACTCAAAATCTCTTTATTCTAATCGTACACGACTCAGCTCATCAGCTGTCACGATCACACTGAACATAAACAACAACATCCGCGACGTCGTTGATCTTGTTGCTAAGGTCGCTATGCACGATTCTTGGTGTTCGAATCGCGCAACATTCAGGCTCGGTCACAACAATATAATAATAATAAGTTACAATCATACCAAATTCGTGTTATTTCTGTGTGAGGGAGGGGGTTGTGGGGGGAGATGCAAATTTTTAAAAATAACATAAAAATAAACAACTTTTACGTTATTTTGTGGGAGGGGGTATAGCCAATACATATCTTCTTATATTATACAGTTATTTTGGCTATACCCCCCCCCCCCCCGATGGCCCCCCACCACAAATGAGGTTGCGCTTTTTATTTGATTTAATAATGATTTTAAATAAAATCTTTCGTAATATTTAGGTGAAACTACATTTAATCTACCAATTGTAATATTTTTCTTTACATTTTTTCTCTTATGTCATATTTTTTTGTCTTATTAAATATATGTCCTGGAATATTTACGTACTTTAGAGATTTTGCAAAATGATCAATTTTATTTAATTCAAACCAAGCTGTTATTGATGTTTCCCAACTGTTTATTGCACTTTTAATTTTACTCATTTTAAATATTTTATAATTTTTGTGTTTTTCATGTACACGCATATTTTGAACTTTATGACTTCTAATACATATCAGAAATTTTTGAAATCGCCAAGCTGCTTCCATTGGACTAAGATATCTACCATCAACATAATTTGTAATTTCGTCAAGTTTTTCTTGATTACAATCATCATTTAACATCTTTAAATTTTGACAAATGCTCTATCACTACCTTTGTAAATATACTTATAGATATATTTTATACTCTGAATAGTTGCACAAAACTCAACATTTATGTGGCATTTGTACTTCATTAACAAAAATTTATTATATAGTACAACCATGGAATTATCAACTAGAATTTCGTCCTTATTTTTAGTTCTATAAATATAATTTTCAGAACTATTGTCAATTCTTTTATATTACGGATAACCATCTTGTTTTATTATTGTTACATTAGCAAAAGGTTTTGGAAATCGTTCATTCCATTCATGCTTGGAATTCTTAAGACAGGGTCTTTTTTAAGTTTTTCATTATTTAAAATTATTTCAGCGGATATAAATTTATCAATTTGTTCTGAGGTTATTAATCAGGATGTGATGTTATTTAAATATGTGCATGTTGTAAACCTCTTTTTTGAAATTCAATTGTATAAACATAAGCTAATACTTTACCAAACATTTTTTTATTCCGTTATACCATTCATAATTGATTGTAATTTTGTGTGAAATAGTCTAACAGTGATATTCAGTATATCATTTGGAGTTGTTATTTTTGAAAATTTTCTCAAAATTTCATCGTTACCACGATGGTCTAGTCACGTTCAAACTTATGCGTAAATTCATAATTTGTCGGCCGATCTGACTTTTTCTCTATTAGGCACTTATCTTATAATCTGAGTAATCACAGATCTATACATGATCACCTGGCGCACTCGAATTTTGGGTTCTTTTCGACCTCATCTAGATTAAAGCGCGCATGCGATTCTCTCTCGCAACGTATCACTGTCATCGAGCAGTTATCCGAATTTAAATCTAAACTCAAAGCATCCATGTCGGCATTTAGTTAGTAAACTCTGTTATAATTTATATTTCAATTCTTTCCATTTTGGATTGCACGTTACGGTTATGTATTAATCTTGTCTACCACATTTTCTTATTATAGCCATTGCATCTTGATAATGTTGTTGCATATATCTAGGACCTCCGATGTTTTTTGATGGTAGTATATAGAGATTTCAATTTTCTTAAAAACTATTAGAAATATTTAAAGCACGTTTGACGTCTGCATCTAATAAACCTTGATAACATTTTATACTTAGAATATTAATATACTTAATTGTTTTTGGTTACTTCCTAAAAAGTTTAAGCGATTATTTTCTATCATTACATAGCTGTGTATGAAAAATTGTTGTGTCTTGTTGTCTTTCTGCATACAACAAAAAATGTTGCTTCCTCCTAAGAGGAAGCTTTGTAATAGTAATTTTTTGTTTTGCTAAAACTTTGTAGGAACGCATTTGGAGATGTTTAGAGTACGAATCATGCGTTTTTAGAAAATGTCCGTGCAGATGACTGTGTGTGTATGTACGTATACCGTCATAATTCTGAAACCACGCGATTGATCGTAATAAATTTTAGCATGCATATATGTTTTCTTATTCTAAATTCGGGAAATTTTTTCTTATGATTCTGACCATTTTATGGCCAACTTATAACCATTTTTCGATTCTTGAAAAAATATTTTGGCTTTTTTTTTAATGATATGATTTATACAATGTATTCAACAATAGTGTATCCAAAAGAGCATAAAATTGCCTATTTTTTTCTGCAAGATTTTCCAGATTGACTGTTCCGTTCAATTGTTATGATAGAAAAGATGATTTTTTGATAAAATTTAATATCTCCAAAACTTAACGCATTAACAGTTTCATTAAATCAATTTTTTTAAATATTGAGTCGCACGGTGATATTGATGATCGTAACGATTTGAAAGCTAATAGCAATGCAGTCATAGTATTATACGGTTTATTTGATTGATAAAGAAGGTCACGAGTATCATTATTTAAATGGAATAAATTCATTCTTCCATGGTGATAAAGGTGGTGACGGTTAGAAAGAGCCTGATTTCATAGAAAGTAGTATACTTATGGACTGTAAAAAGGGTTGCTCAAAGCACATTATATTAGTTACAATACAATATACTTCAGGCGCGTTAACATTTTTTTTTTATTTTATTGTATGAAAACCGATAATTTCATATAATTTCATGACATGATCAAATTATACAAAATTATAGTTATTGTTAAAAATAAATTTTGTTCTAAAGATAATACATTTGAAAACGAAATAATTAATACTAAATTATGTTTATCAATTAAAGTTTGTATACAATAATTTAAAAAAAAAATGTGGAATCATCGCCTAGAGCCCTATAACTACTGGAGTCTTAGATACCAATCCTCCTCCCCTAAGACTCCAGCTCATACCATCCTCCGTCCTGCAGAATCACTTTTACTAAAAAAAGTTTTTGAGTATTACAATCAATGTACTACTATTTATCGACATACCCTTACGTTACGAAAATAATCTGTGCAGAAATTTTGTGAAAGTATACATATTCATGTCATCAAATACCTGTTCAAAACTATGATTTTTGTACAGGGTATAATTTAAATTGAAAGTTTTTTCATGTAAAAGTAGTAGGTAAGCTGTGTGGGTACGGGCTCATGCGGGTCCCAGCTGACCCCCCACTCTTTGCGGCTACCAGCTCACCCAGGGTTAGCCAATGGCTCACCCAGCGGAATATCACGCGAAAAAAAATGTATCCGCGGCCCAGATTTGAACCTGGTACCTTTAGTACAGCAGGCCAAAATCTTACTCTCGACCTACTGCCGCACTTTTCAGTCGCTCGCATATTTAGCGTACTCCTCAATCTCTAAAACATCTTCCCACTCTATGTGAGATAGTAGAGTTTCATGATTTTGACATTTTGCAGAGCGCAGGTAGACATGCAGGCTCCATTGTGATTGGTGCATACAGTCACGATTTTTAGTACATCTTTCGATGGATATCCAGAATCGCAGATATCAGTAGCGGTGTGATCGAAACGTTCTAGCCATCGTTTGCGTAGTTCTCCTCTAACGGAGATCTTGCTAGCGTCTTGAAAAGCTTCCCGGAGCAGCTTGCCAACCTCAGTGTAGGCTATGTTGCCCGATGACTAGGATAGCCCGTGATGGCTGGGCTCTAGCCACTCATTCTCCTTCCTATACTTTTCCGTGAGTCTTCTCCATGGAAATGGTTCTTGAAATAGCTAGAGGCTAGATCTCGTTCGTGAGCGAGACAATAGCCAGCTCCTTGAGAACAAAATCGTTTCCAGGCTGCTTGAAGCCTTGCATATCCACAGCGTACTCCATCACTACACGAGCTTCTTCACGTCTCCGCTGACAGGACTATACTGAATGATACGATCGTGTAGGATGAGACAGTAGGCCAAAGTGTTGGCGGGCAAATTATCCCGTGACTCAAACTCCGGACTAACGTCGACAGGCATGCTCTTCAACGTTTCGCTCTGCTTGTAGTAGTTGATAACGAAGAGAGGTATGTGCGTGATAAAGTCCGTCCTTTTCATCAGCGGCTTGGGATTCTTGTCGTAGTAGGCGTTCTGGAAATTTGCGTACATATTAAGCGATTGTCTTGATCGACTATACGCACTTGAAGCTGATCTATGCTTCTCACAGTAATTGGCAGATAGATGACTTGCGAGGGAATTTCGATGATCTCGTAACCTGGAGGTACAGCAGGAAAGAACTCGTGAATCATGTGCACGCGCTGCCCGTTTATATAGGCACCCGAGGTGATGTTACAATCGACTCGCAGAGTGTTGACTTTTAGAATGAATAGCTACGGATCTATCCGAACTGTGGCTCACGTTTTCCGGTAAGATGCACTCGGTAAAGCCCAGCAGAGAGCCGATCAAGTCTCGCGGACGAAAGTCGATCGGATGACTGCACTTTATCACGCTACAAAGCGTACTATTTTTGGGCTTGAGACTAAACGATATACCCTTGGGATTCAAAGCTTCGCGAAGGTAAACGTCGATATCCTCGAATTCGTAGCTCCCCGTAGCTAAGATAATTTCTTCCGTACCAACGTAGAACTTGTTATTATACGTGTCAATATTGGGAATGGAGTTGAACATAAGCAGTTAAACTAAACCGAGAACGTAGATCTTTTGCTTTGAGAGCTCAATCGGTGGAAAGTATTGAGTTTCGAGTACAGATGAAGTTCCGGAGAGACTCAGAGTAAATGAACTATCCATACTGACTGTCGAATGCTGAATGAATATGCATTTTTATAACACGTGCATAAAAAAGCCCATTTTCGGCGCCTATAAAGTGGACCGAAAATTTGGGGTGGGTTTTCCGAGCGTCAGACAAAATGTAGAGCAAGAGTCCCTGGTCATAATACATGTATAAATTAATCCATTTTCGCTCCCTATAAGGTAGAATGAGCCTAAAATAATTTGAGAATTGGAAATCGAGAGGAGCGAAAAACTCTATTCTCGATCTATTTCATAGGCGACAAAAATGATCTTCCTTATACGCTTGTTATAAAAAGCACGGTGAACAACGAGGGGCGAATGTGCTTTTCCAGACTCGGATGATGTTTGAGCACGAGTGGTAGGCGAGGGCGCCGTAGGCACATTTGCCCCTTGTTGTACAATGTACTATTACGTCAGTCGCCTCTTTTATAGCTTATTACTCAAGAACTGCAAACAGAGATGTCCGCAGTTGAAGGTGTTGTAATCTTGATATCTCTCGTGATTTTACTGGATCTCACTCACTTCCAAGTGCAGCATCAAGTCTAAGGGAGGCTGTAGATCTCCAAAGCTATCGAAGTAAACGACGTTATCGTCTCGTTTGCGATACGCTACCCAGTTACTTCCAGGCTTGCTCGCATCGCCTAAGTTTATGACGGCTGATACACATGAATACACCTCGAAAATATGGAATTTTCAAGATTTTAGCGTACTTCACGATGTCCACGTCTGTCAGCGCCCTCTGTGGCAAGCTTATCTCGGAGAATTTTTTTTATCAGACTGCTTCCACGATAGGACTTGAAATGAAGGCCCAATCCAGTCTTAGTGGCTTTCAGACAGAGTCCTTTACCCACGCTGATGTTTTCCATTGCTCTGTTATGTCGACGAGTCTCCTCTAGCTGCTCTTTCGGAGCCTTGGAGTCGTTGACCGCCTTGGCAATGCTAGCAGCTCCTCCAGCCAAAGCACCCGCCACACTCAGTCCATCGAAAATGGGTATGAGGAGAGAAAGAAAGCCACCTACTTTATGAGGTAGTGGTAGGACTCGTGGTATTATCACGTTATCTTTTCCACCAGCCTTTTTCACGGCATCGCAAGCTCCCTTCAAAGCCGATGCGATGACTTCGTGACTATTTGTGCCCTTGATCGCAAAGGGACGCGATAGATCGCTATTTTTAAAAACAAACTTTTCGACTTCCTTTTTGGCGTTGTGCTTCTTCTCCTACTAAAGTATCTTTACAGTCCTATCTTAAAAAGCTTTCTATCATCGAAGTAAAAAAGATTGGACTTGAACTTTATATAAAAATTGAGTATACGATTTCTCTTAAAAATGTTTTCACAAGACAAAAACACGTAAAAATCTTCCAAACACGCGATATTTTCACATTAAAAAGCCAAACTAATTTCGATCCCACCGGTGTACCGAACCAAAAAGATAAACATTAATCGAGTCCTAATGGGCAGTGTAGTGTAGTCAGGCGCGTTTCCAGCCGCAGCTCCGAAAAAAGGTTGAACCAGTGCGACTTCGGCTCTTCGCGCGCAAAGTTCGATAGGGCACGACTACGAGGACTCCCTTCGTCGTCCAGCCTGTAAATATGCAAATCGCCATAGCGGGAGAGCGAGTGCAATTGCGCGCGGCTCTTATGCAAATTTATGCTAAGGGCCGGACATCGAGAGGATGAATCGTGTCGTCCCTCTCACTTGCTTGCTCGCACCACAGCTGACTGTACTCGTAAAAATGATTTGAAAAAACGCGCGCGCGAGCCTGGTGGGGGAACGACGAAAAAGCTTTCGGAGGAAACCGCGCCGTCGAAGATATTCTTAGTTTCCGTTTTTGTTCATCAGCCCTTTGGAAATTATACCGTGGTTGCGCTCGTCGCCGAACCGCGCGACAGAAATGAGCGAAATAAAGCACTAAGACTATTTGCATGCGAGAGTTTTGCAAGTGCATGAATACATAGTTTTTTTCGACGTGTGAAACGAGGCTTTTGGAAATTTGCGTAGCTCATATCGCGTGGTTTTCGTGGGTGTAAAAAGAAAAGTTGGCTGTTTAGGTTGACATGTACAAAACCAGAAAACGTGTTTACAGTAAAACGAAAATTCGCATCTTACAGATAGTTGACTTTTTTGAAACTAATCACATAGAAGTCTTAGGTTTGCGAAAACATCTTAATTATTTACAGAAGTGGGTTAAAAAGTAAGAAATACAGAACAGATGGACATCATATAATAGAGAGTGGTCGGACTTTCTTCTTAAAATTAATAATCGTTTTGATCTTGTTGATCGTTGACTCGAAAGAAATTCCTCGACGGCGGAAGTAAAGATTTGTCATCCTTTGAATAGCCTAGATCACACGAATAAAATAGTTCCGATTCTTTTCATATTTTTCGTTTCGACTTTGCTAAAAAGACGCATAAACCCGACCGTGTATTTATTTACAAAGATCCAACTCAAGACACGCGAGCCTTTGAATTTGGTAAAAGAAGAGAAATCTTTACGTCCGCCGGGTGACGAGAAACGCAGCGAAATCCCGCGACGCGCAGCGCGGGAATTTCAAACGTAGCGCTAGCAGCTGTTCCATACATCGTCGTCGCGGGTAAATCGATCTGCAGCGTCGGAAAAGTCGAAGCGCGGTATCCTTTTTCGAGGCGAAGTTTCGCGTTTCCCCCGCAATTATCTCCTGTCTCTATTTCGCCTGCGGCTCTGGATGAACGCATTTTCGTCGATACAACACTGCAGCGGGGAAAAAGTTGATCTCTTACGCCCGTTTGAAGAGCGCGATCGATGCGCGCTTCAAAAGCGTCGACTCTCCTAAACGCCGCTTTATCTCGCGGCGGTAAAAAATCGGACTGGGCCGTATCGATGCAGCCGTAAAAGCCGAATCTCTTTTTCTGGCTGCTCGTTAAACGCGCTCACTCACTTAGTTTCAGAGATATGCATTTTTTTTAATTGCCTTTTTCATTTTATCTGCCGAACAAAGCGGTCAATCGCGAGCACCAAACGAGGAAAAGTAGGTAATTTTATTCTCTTTCAATTATGGCTGAATTGTTTGTAACAATGGGATGATTGAAGAAAACTAAAATAGTGTTTTTTAAAAATCAAAAAATGGCCATAAAAAAATATAGTTAAGAAATTAAAAAATAACTGTTTCCCGAATTCAGAATCCAAAAATATATATGCATGTCAAATTTTATTGATATTGACGGAGTAGTCCCAGAAATATTACGGTATACATACACACACACACACACACACACATCCATACGGACATTTTCCAAAAACACTTGATTTGAACTTCTAACACACTAAAAAGTATTTTCTAGAAGTTATAAAGAAACTCAAAATTTTACTATTACAAAGCTTCCACTAGGAGGAAGCAATATTTCGTTCCTTGTTATTCTTTTGTATTCATCGTAAAAACGATACAGTTTATTCAATAACTACAAATATACATGTTCAAAGAAAAGAAAATTGAAGGCTATCGTTCTTCTTAGTGACGAATAGCCTGTAGGTATTAGCCGCATCTGCCAGTATGTAGAATGCGACGAGGTGACCGTCGACTGGCGAGCGTCTCTCTCTTGTCTGAGAGAGAGAGAGAGAGAGAGAGAGAGAGAGAGAGAGAGAGAAGCCGGCTACTGCCGTGTACTACGACGCCGTCTTACTACTTAACTCGACCCACACGCACGCATCAAAGCGGTGGAAGCTCTAGCACCAGCCGGACTTACCCAAGTCAGAACAAGAGCGAGCGCGGGGAGGGGGAAACGACGGCGGTTATAGACTAGCTACTCGCGGCGCACCGATAAGCCCGCTCAAGCGTATGTGTGTGTAATACGGAGTGAGAGTACGTATGAATAGTCGTGCATAAAATGCATATCGAACCTTGCGAAGTATGCTGGATGAGAAGAGTCAGGATATTGACTCGCTAGATTATGTTTAAAGTAATAAATAACTGTCTGTAATTTCATAAGCCGAGGTTGTAAAAGACAAGTATGTGCTGCGTATGCGCGCGGTATCGTGTGAGACCTCGCGTTGTGGTCCACCGAGACGACTCGTTGACTTTGACCTGGAAGCTAGTCAAAGCAACAGCCTCCGGTATAACCGAGTTACAGCAAGTTCATTTTCGCGATTCGGGCCGTTTTCTAGGGAACGAAACATTATCTGAACGTGGGGACGAGTAGTACTGTAGCCGAGAGTAAGCAAAGTGAAAGTCAAAAAACTATTTCACGAGTCCGAAGAGTTTTCTTGCTGAATTGTCGACGCGAGTATTTGCTCGTATCTTGCTATTCGCGATAGAGTGTTGCGAATGCGGAGTTCTGCCGGTTAGTGGTCGTAGTAGGCAGTCGATAGAGTGTACTCGAAAATTACCGCCGGAGTTGGCCTAAGTGTAAAATAAAATAAAGAGTCGCCCGTGTTACCAAAGAAATAAGTTTTGTATCCCTACAGTCTAATTTCCCCGTCTTTTCCTGTGGCCGGATCTCCTCTGAGTTAGAGAGTCTCCGAGAACCGGGCGCGCGTAGTCGAGGTCATTATTTCACGACCTGGCGCCGTATAAATTCGGTCGTGAACTTCCAAAGATAATAATTAACAGGGGCAGCCGGGTGATTTAATGCTCAATTACACCGGAAAAATCACTACGTTACAAGAAGTATTCCTCGTCCTTGTTTTCAAAGTCTACGGCGAAACGTTGTGGTAGAAGAAGGTGAGATGAGTCGTTCAGACGAGCCACAGCTTGCATTCCTGACTCGGTGCTGATGAGTTGGAGCTCGGTAACCATGTACATTACATCTTTTTCCAATTCGGCTATCGTTTTGTCGGCGAGCATGTTCTTGTTGAATGTTCTGCGACTGTCAAGTTAATGATTCAAACTAGCCAGATGCCTGGCTTATATTCACAGCTCATCTCTTTCCAGATATTTTTTTAATTTTATTTCAAACAATATTATTAGAATGATCAGGGGAAAAAGGAGAATGCAATATTGCTGCTGCCTGCGTTCTTGGTTAGGAATAGCTTGGAGCTGCTGGCTTCTTCCGCCGTTCCGTTGAAGAACTTCTTATTCTTGCCGAAAGCTAAGGCGAAGCGTTGGGGTAGAAACGCATGTATTTGCTGAAAGAGATGTAATGCTCTTTCGTCTACGACAACAACACGATACGGCCTGGAAAGGCGTTGGAGATCTCCCTGATGAAGAGGTAAGAGTCGTAGCCGGTTAAGTTGTGAAAAATAACTGAAATCGTCCGCGAGTCTTTATAATTTATATCGCAGCCGTTGTGTGTTATAAAGGCCATCTTCCTGTAGCTCTTGTACGTCGACTTAGATTCATCGAAGCTAGACTTCACGTGTAGTAGCCGATGCTGAATACTTCGTACTCCGGATAAGTGCGCTTGTCTTCTTCTACAGGTTTGAGTAGGTATTCAAAGTTAGCGTATACTACAAATGGCGAACGCTCATTGTAGCGATAATTTTTGAATTTCAGCTTGTTATTTGTCTCGTTCGGGAGTTAGACTTTGAAGCTGTTGAGCTACGTGCGAAAAATATTTTATCTACACATAGTGAAATTTCAAGGAGGGTACGTTCTCATTTTCATCGTCATTCTGCTTTTCGTCATCCTTGTCCTCGTAATGGTCTCGTACGAAGAGAAGGTTCACGCGCTTCTCTCTCTTCGAAGCCGTAACGTGACACGGAGACACCTCAAACTGTCCTCCACCTTTCTTATTCAGCATGTACAGATTGACCGAGATCTCGGTCAATAGCGAGCTCCTTGTAGATAAAGTGGCTGCCGACCTTCAAGCTCTGCAGATCCAGAACGTAGTCGACGTTGTCCTCGTAGTAATGGTAGAAATTTTAAGCTTCTCTAATTTGACTTTTTCACGCTACCGCTCCGACTTTTATTCACTAAATATCAAAATGGCAAGCATTTCGTTGGTGGAAGTAATTATTCTATGATCCAAAGACTATGAGAGGGAGGGTAGAGCGGTAGCACGGGTACGTTCTGCAACTCCTTCTCTTTCACTTGTCTAGAAGGAAGTCTTAGAGAATTCGTTAGAAGTTTCTTAGGTCTCATGGGATTTCGTATCTACGGCCTTTCACTGCCAGCATATTCTTCTTTATGCATTTTCAAGGTTACACAGAATGTGTGACGCGGCAAAACCCGCAAAACGAATTTTTCGCTATAGTTTCACGGTCCGGAATCCACGACACTATTATTTTTTATTAAATGTTTCCGAATCTCCTTACGATCTCGGAGGAAGTCCCGCTAGATCTCCTCGAGTCGAGATACTCAAGGATGATTGAAATGAAAACACTCTAATTCTATTAACTCTCTCTATTTATTCTTTCTTTCTCTTGATTTACAATAATCTCGCTCTCCGCGCGATAATGCGCCTCTCCCGACTCTCTAACACTCGCTCTATCTCTCTCGCACCCACACACGCGCACTCGTTCTCTATCTCGCTGGCTTGGCTTGACCCGTCCCGACGAAGTCGGTAAGGTAGCGCGCCGTGCTCGCGCTCGGCTCGGCCCCGATGCCACGGGCCGTTCGCACGCTCGCTCTTCTTCTCCTCCCGCGCTTACTAGCAACACAACACGGCCCCGACTTCTCAGAATCGGTTCTGAGCGACTCCCGCATTTCTCTTCCTTCTCCGCGACTTTTCTCTCGAGTCAACTTGCGTTTTCTCCCGTGAACTTTTCTCGCGTCTCTCGCTCATACGTCTCGCTCACGACTTTCACACAACACACTCAATATCTCTCTCTATCTCTCTATAGCGCACTTAGCTCCACTGCTACCTTTCTCCTCGTCTCCTCGTTGAATTCTCTCTCTCCAAATCGTTTTTTTCCTTAGCTTTCTAGACAACCTCTCCCTCGTCTTCTTCATTAGCTTCCTCGACTCTGCTTTTCTGCGTCCTCTCGTCCTGGATCCGAGCCCGCGTCCCCTTTTTCTGCACCTGGTGCAAGGCTGGATCTCTCTCTCTCTCTCTCTGTCTCTATACGCGCCTGGTGATACTACACGACGTGACCCATCACTCTTGGCAACGAACACATGAACAGCACTCGCGAACGCCTCTCTCCTCTCCGACGGCTCGAGACTTAATGGCGTGCCGCACGCCGCGACTCGCGCGCTCAGACCCGATCGCCGCTCGTGACCAATCTCTCTCTCTCTCTCTCTTACACTCTCATACATCAGGCGTTTCTCCGTCGCAGCAGAGTTACAAGTACGCGCCGCGACATGTGTTCCCGGAAAACTCTCCCTCGCTGTCTTTTCCTGGAAGTAGCTGTTGCTCCGTAGCTCTGCCGTTCCCTCAAAACCCCTGTCCTCTCCTCTCGATGCTCTCGTGGACTCCAGCTTGCACAAAAACAAAACACACGCGTTAATAATTGCAAAGCGCAATTATTATTCGTTCGGAAAAAAGGCGGCCTTGCGACGGAAAACGTAATGTCGCAAATGTTAAAAAAATAGTGGTTGTCTTACGTTAAGATAGATTTGTAGACTTTAAAAGGACTAATTTTAAATATTTCAAAGACTCTATAAAGTCGACGACGACGACGAGAACGCCGATGAGTCAGTCGGCAGCGGTGACTCTACTTTTGGCGTATCAAGCCAAGAAGTAGCTAGGATTGGCGAATGAGGCCTCTCGATCTCCACTGACGCCGACTCCCGTTTTGATGTCGTGAAGAGTCGTCGTCTGGTCGAATTTTGCTTGTAACGAGTAGCCACAAGCAAAGCGGTCGAAGCCGTGAGGACGGCAACCCGGCAGACACAGGTGATGCCAGTACATGAATGATGAGCACGTGGAGATTACTGCGCAACATTCCATCTTTCGTGAAATTTAATTATGTACCCGTTGGCACAGCCATATACAAAGAAAAATATGAACATGACCGAAACGCCTTTATTTTCTTTAGTTAATAATATATTTATTATAATATCCGATGTTGAAAAACAGTGGCACAGAGGTCGGTAATCCGAGGGGAAGATAACGTGGGAACAATAAGATAATATTCCGTGCACGCGTACTCTACGGTTATGTATGTAAATACGCCGCATCATGCACATCTTATCTCGCGGTCATCTTTACCCCTTTTCCGACATTCTGGAGTGCTCGCGGGTTCGACGATCAGTCCGTTTTTGGCTAACAGCGGTGCTCGACCAACGCAGGTCCCCGCGCTACTGGGTAGCACGCTAGCCGTTCAAGCGGAATACGTACTCGTGTACCGAGAAAATAGCACATGACTTCGCGATTTCTTGTTTCTTTTTTTTAGTTTATAACGCATGCAGTGATATTTGCGTAAGATCTTTGCGATTTTTTAGCTCGACAGCAATTAACGTACACGTTTGGACGGTAAGTGAGAGACGCCACGAACGAGGCCACAAAAACCTTGACAGGACGAGCGCGGGCCGTAGAACAGTCAACGACCTCCAAGGAATCGTGTGTGTAGACGAACATCAGATTGCGTGAGTTGTCGTTGTATCTACTGTGAAGGCTCTCGGATTCTTGAAACAACAAGTTAACAAGAAGGAATTGATAATTCCTCCTGGCCAGTGCGCTCTACCCTGACGTAGTCCACCATAATTGACCCCGTCACCTCCTGGCCACTAGCGTGATTAGTGTCCCGTTACACCCGCTGTAAGGTGGTAAGGAGGGGTGACTGCGAATGCCAGGGTAATTCAGCGTTCTTGTGGAGCGTCACCAAATCACCGTTCCGGGCAAAACATACAAAAAATCGTGTTAACGCGACATAATCTCCTCGACGGCAACGCGAACGCGAACCCAAAGTAATTTATTGACAATTTGATTTTAGCGAGCGAATGCGCCAGCGTAACTTTCATTTGAATAAATAATTAAATTTCTGTGTAGAATATAATAAGTGCGTATTTACTCCATTTCAATACACCTTTCCTCGACCTCTAGTCCTAAGACATTTAAGCTAGAAATTATAATTGAAATATTGTAATTAGAGCCTGCAAAATTAATGGTAGCATAACTCAGTGGCTAGCTGTGTGACTTGAACAAGCAACACAGCAATTGAAACACGTCTCTTTCTTTTACTCTTCTTTTTGTTTATTTGGTGTTTTATATTGTCATTTATGTTCGCAAGCACCCACCTTGCGTAACATGCTCTTCTCGTGGTCGAGCTCTTGGAGAGTTGCAGTGTCTGATGACTCGTCGCCTCAGCATGTCTGCGAAGAATGAGCTCTTTCTCGAGCTTGCGCAGATACTTAAACTTTTAAGGATAGTGTTGGTTAGGGCATATAGTTACATTCTACGTTGTGAGAATTTAGTGGCCCTGTAAAAAGCCGATTGTCTCCCACTACTACTACTCCTGGAAAAATCTCTGGTCGACGAAATCCCAGAATTTTCTTACTCGACTCGAGTCTAGCGAGTCTATAGATTCTTATGATTTCCAGAATCATCGCGAGTTTGAGACTAGCAAGTTCTCGGCGATTTTTTCGCTCTCTGGCGCTTACTCGTCTTGGATAGCACATGATGATTGAGCGGCAGTCAAAGGCGAATAATATGCAGCTGTCATAGCTAAATATAAGTGCTTGAAGCGTGAAGGGGAATAGAATAGTCTACGTTTAATTTTGTAATGGCCCTGAAAAGGGCCGATTTGCTTCTTTACTGCTGCTACTAACTGTCGTCGTCGTCGTCGTGCATGTCGAGTTAAAAAGTTTGGATGTAGTATAACACGTCAAATATTTTCCCGCGATCTCGAATGCCGTATCGTTGAGTGTGAGCAAGTGCTTCCAAATGAACTTGCATCATCGCTAAGATGAAGATCATTTGAAACTCTCGCTTAACCTCACTCGTCGATCTTATGGCTCGTGGACAGCACATCTCAAATGTCGACGATCGAATGAGCCTTATTTTTTCTCGAACCATTCTTATATCTAGAGAGGGAGAGAGATGTAGGGGAAACAGTTTTTTCTACGTTAATAAAAAATTGGTGGACCTGAAAAGGGTTGATTGTATTATTCGCCGCCGTTGCTCGTGGCTTCTGCTTAGGCTCACATAGCGTGGCTTGCGCGTGAGTTTCCGCAGTTCTTGCTCCCGCTCCTTGCTGCGGCTGCGTGGTGATCTCTGATGCTTTATTTCAATTACTTTGAAACGTATCTCATACACCGCAGACGTCCAGCGAATCTCGTCCATTTGAGAAGCAGGTTTGGGCATGTGTTGTCAGGCCTTATCCGCATTCCTTGGAGTCTCGGCAAACGGTTCTTTTAGAGCGGGTGTGAAAGGTCGTTCTCTTCCTTTGAATTGTCTATTCTTCGGGTTTAAAGTTTTCCGGACATCATATTTTCAATCATATTCAATCATACGCTTTAAATAATGTTATAGCCCTGAAAAGGACTGTTTAAAAAATTATGAGACGTCGACCTTGCGAGTCTCGCTGACATGTTAGCTCGCAGTAAACTGCTCACTACAGCTTTTTCTTTAAAACTTTCGCGCGCTTGCTCTTTATCGTGCGAGCTGATGAGAGAGGGAGAAATCTGCTATTGCCGTTGACTGCTCGCTGCCGCTACTCTGTCGTAAATGCGGCTTTAGTCCACGCGCGCTCCCGCTTTATTATGCACGGCTGGCGAGATAGTGACCTGTCATAGTTGCTCGCATCACCGTCAAAGCTTCTCGTGCGCTCGCAAGAGAGCTACTTCCTACGTTAATAGTTCGCAAGTTTATTCCACGTTATTATTATATTTATAGTCCTGAAAAGAACTGTTGGAAATTTCATCCGACCTTGGAAAAAGGTCGATCTGTCAGCGATCGTTGAGGCTGTATTCATGTTCTCGCATTATGCGTGATTAGTGAAAGAGAGAGAAGTTCGGCCGCTCATATCTCCGCCTGCAATGATTCTCTCTCTTATACGCTCGCCGTTGCTCTGCCGCCGCCGTCCGCTGAAAATGCGGCTCTCTTTCCCGCACGCTCCCGCTTCATTGCGAGAGCGCGGCTCACAATATAGTGGTGACATCTATAGCCGTTGCTTTGCTACTACAGCCGTCGCTTCAAAAATACGACTCCCCGCGCGCTCCCGCTTTATCCCGCGTGAGTACATACTGTTGTCGCGGCACATTCTAAACGCTATACAATTCTTACGTTTGAGTTCTGAAAAGAACTGTTTCTCGCTTTTTCATCACTACGCTTTGAACATTAGTAGTCCTAAAAAAGACTGTTTCGTCAGTTGTGCCGTTCTTAGCCGAAGGCCGCCGCTGCTGATCACGATCTGCTGTCGTCGTCTGCTAGCCACCGCTTTGCTGTAGTAAATACAACTCTCAGCCCGCGCTTCCGCTTTATTGTGCGAGCGCAGCTGGCGAGATAGTGAGGGACGCCTGTTGTAGTTGCTCTACTGCAGCTGCTACCGCCACCATTGACTGCTCGCTTAAACGATCTCCTCTGTACACATTGTTGTCGCGGCGCGTTCTATTTATCTTAATTATTTATTATTAACAGAAAAAATGTACAAGCTATGTATTTTATACCTGGTAACCTGCAGAGGTAAATAGAATTACCTGTTCGCAGTCTGGTTACAACGAAAAAAAAGAAAAATATAAAAAAAAAACTTAAGATTAAAACAGAAAACTAAGATATATACATTTAACATTAATATCTTATAACAATTTTGCGTGTATTACATACAGAATAATTTTTTTAATAGTTGGATCGCATTCAGTCTTTTATGACTTACTTTTGAGAGTATTTATTCATATTCAATACTTTTAGTCGATTATGAAGTGCATTATATACATTAATTGCTTTCATATAGCTGTTTTTATCGCTAATTCTCTTAGTTGTTTTTTGTATAATAATACTTCTATTCCTAGTAATACTATCTGATGCTAAGAACTTTTCTTTGAGATCATAGTATTGTAGTTTTAGAGCTTCGAAAGCAAACAGTTGTCCTATATTTAATGGATTGTAGTGTAATTGAAAGTTATTTGTATTAATGATTATTAAAATTTTGTTTTGTAGTTTTTGAATTTGGTCTCGAATATTTCTATGTGCACCGCCCCAAGCAATGGTGCCATAGGTTATAATGCTATAAAAAATGCGTAGTATATTATTCTGAGTGTCTGTATGGGCATTGATTTAGAGATTTTATAAAAAATATAAACTAGGTAATTAGTTGTTAGGCACTCGCCCCGTATAAAGAGTTTCGAAGATACGTCTTATACCCAGGGCGAACGCCTATTGGATTTGTCAAATTGACAGTATTTAAAAATTCTAAATACCCAAATGAAAAAAGTTTTTCTAGTAGCGAAGCCTCATTCTCCAAAAATTGACTTTCCATCCGTGCGCAGGACCTGATATTCATAAGTGACTTTATATTACACAACATACTTTCTTAAAACAACTTTTATCAGTCAAATTTACTATGTATATTAAATATACTATATTCTACATGATCACCATGTATATGTATCTTTTTAGACATACTTTTGTAGACCAATAAAGGTAGAAACTAACATTTCTTCACTATACCCATACTAAATTCTTGCAAAACTAAACTTTTTACACTTGCTTCTATGAAATACTTGTACAACAACTAAATATGTTCAATATACTATATTCTAAGCCATCACTGAGCATATGTATATCTATATATACGTATATTTGATATTTTATCTCTCTGCATTACCCTTAAATATTAAGAAAATATGAATTGTTTGCACTTCATACTATTTCTTGAACTAACTTTTTGCACTCAAACTCACTATATATATTAAATATACTATATTCTACACTACGCCTAGCTTAAATTTTTTAAAAAACCTTATATTACAATTCATACTTTTTTGAACGAATTTTTTGCACTCAAACGCACTATATATATTGAATGTACTATATTCTACACTACGCCTAGCCTAAATTTTTTAAAAACCCTTATATTACATGTCATACTTGCTTGAATCAACTTTTTTCACTCACACTCACTATATATACTGAATATACGATATTCTGCATAAAGCCTAGACTAAATTTTCAAAATAACCTGATATTACACATATTTACTCATACCTCCTTGAACTAACTTTTTTCACTTAAACTCTTCACGATGCCTAGACTAAATTTTTAGAATATTTTTACCCTACTCCCTTTTACCTTTTTTCTGACTAAACCTTCTCTTCCTTCTGTCTTCGTAAATCTTGTAATCCTGTTACTTTCTTATCACTCCTTGTAACGAGGTGGATTTTTGGAGAAATCGGCGTGAGATTAGGCCATTCACTCGCTAATACTGGCTTCAGTATCGCTCGACCGTATTTATTAAACGGGCGCCAGGTCGAAAGAATTTAACTTTAGACAAAATTCACTACACGTTGCCGGCTATTGGGAACTCCTTATCTCTGAGGAGATTTGGCCGTGGGTAAAATCAGGAGACAAATTATGACACTTTATTTTAATACACTGAAATCACGTCTTTTATTTTTTCTACTAGTTATGCGGTTCACAACAAAGCATCGGCTAAAATTCGGCGGCAAACTTACATTCGTGCAATACACTTTCACGACAAACTAACCTCCCGACGGTTAAATACAATGGCTTCGCGACTAGAGCAAATTTAATACCTGGCAGTACGGCTACGAAATATGCATACGGATACCTCACTCTCTATCTCAACTTTCTCGGCAAAAACGGCTCTTCCTCTCGTACTGGTGATGTCTCGTGCTCTGAAAATTTCGTCGCGAACAATAGAAAAACTACTGAGATTTTAGGCACTACCGGGGAGTCTACTCCAGGGTGCGTTGTAAAACCTAATCTATTTTCTACAAATATTTAACTGCTTTCTTCTAAGTCTCGTACCCAAGTGCCTGAGTCACCTCGGCGAATTTCGACTTGAGGTCTCGCATACAATTGCGCGTATGCGCTATACATAGTTCATGAATTTATCGTTGTTTCACAAGCTTTCTGACAGAACATTTTGCTCAGAAACACACTCTCGCGAGTCAGTAACACTCCTTCATTAAGTACATAATTTTCGCTCTGTAAGTTACATTATTTCATTCCGGCTAAATAATTCGCATACTCGTACGTCGACTCTCTCACACACACACGCTAGGGCTTATCGGTGAGCTGCGGGCGGGTCCACACGACGCGGTTTTCCCCCTCCCAACGGTTCGCTCTCTTCTTCACTCGCGCTGGTTTGGTGTTGCGCTGGCTTCTTCCAGGTAGTGTATACGTGTGAGCCGATTGGAACGTAGTGGTGTGGTTGGTGGCGAAGCTACGCAGTATAGCGTGGCGTGGTCTGCTACTCTCTCTTCTTTCCGACGGGAACTAGTAACGATCATCCGACTGCTATTTCTCTCTCTCCTTTCTACAAAACAGATTCCCAATGCTATTAGTAACAACTCATAGAGTGGTACAGCCCCAGCAGAGTGTAGCATGGAAGAGAGAGAAAGAGAGAGATTTCTACGTCGGCGGTCACCCGTCGCATCCTTTTTTTTAAAAGCACACGCATCATCACAATATATTATTGCTTAGCCCGTATCCTGTAAGCCTGTTAACGGTAGAGGCTTGTCTTTGTTAATTACTACTTTGTCATGTCGTACACAAAATTTGTGCTGCCCTGCTATGGCTGACAGCAGCAAGTCACTTATTGTTTTTATTACCATGTGTATATGGTATAACCCGGGTTTATGGAGCCCAAGGCATGTTCGAATTTCAGCGTATATGTAGGTGTAAAAGACCATTTTATTCATATATATGATATTATTTTTTTTAGATTTTCATTATTTATCGAGTTGTTACGAAAAAGCGTTACCCGGCTGAAAATAATCATATGATAATCGTATGAGTGCTCATATCATAATCATATGATACTTTCGACCGAATCCTCATATGAGAATCACATGATTGTCATATGATATATCGTAAATTCTCATAAAAATAAATAATTATTATACCCCTACTTGATACTTATTAATTATCTTTCTTTGTACTGCTGATTTCTAATTGCATCGAGAATTTATTTTTACATAAATATTACATTTAAAAAAATCCGGATTTGTGGAGATTTGAAGCCAGAACCTCAAGATTATGAAGCAATCGTTTTACCACCGAGCCATCGTGATCTTTGTTGTCGATCACTTTAGTAGAATCAAATAGTCATTATATTATCTAACACGTCCTTGTATGTTTTATTTATTATTAATTAATAATAATGAGTTTATTTTATTAAAACACACTAATAGTAATTGAGTAATAATAAATAAAACATACAAGGGCGCGTAAGTTATAATAACTATTTCATTCTACTAAACTAATCGACAATATCAAAGATCACGATGGCTCGGTGGTAAAACGCTTGCTTCATAATCTCGAGGTTCAGGGTTCACATCTCCATAAGTCCGGATTTTTTTCAATGTAATATCTATGAAAAAATAAATTCTCGATACAACTTACAAATCAACAGTACAAAGAAAGAAGGTAGAATAATTATTTATTTTTATGAGAATTTACGATATATCATATGACAATCATATGATTCTCATATGAAGATTCGGTCGAAAGTATCATATGATTATCATATAATTATTTTCAGCCGGGTTAGAAAAGTTAAAGCCTAGTTTATGGAGCCCGTTTTTATTAAACTCGTGTTTATGGAGCCTGACTATTTTTCAACATTTTTTTTACAACTTTTCCTTGTATACTTCGATACAAGTAGGTAAGCTTGTTCTAAATGTGGATTTAAGTCACGGAATGCCATAAATAATTTTAAATATTTCTTCAAACATTTCTTAGATTAGTATTTAAATTATTTTTAAAAGGTGTTAAAATTGTTTTTCAAATTTGTTTGAAAATTCTTTTGAAACCGTTAAAAAAATGATTGAAATAACATTTTAAAAAATATTTGAAAATTAAAAAAAAATTTCACCACATTTTACCAAATGTACATAATCATATACGCACACGCACATATATACGTATATTTCATATGAACTATTGACCAATTTGTTTAAAGCATTCCCTGGTTGAATTGTCGCGCGGGAAGCCCCTTAGGCGTGGAATCCCGTTTGTTCTCGTTTTCGAAATTCGCGGAAGAGAGCTGTGGGAGAGAAATAAAAGAATTCGATTGAGCGGAAACGAGAGTGTTTTTAATACGCTCAGAATGAGAGGGGAAAGCCATCCGGCATAAAACCCCTCTCGAAAATATTACAAGCTGCGGAATTAGAAGAAGCGTGGACTGTGTGTGTGTCGTGAACGTGTATGATTCTCAGAGAGAATCTTCGCTTCGTGTCATCGGCGCAGTTCCGCTGACTTAAGTCGGTAGCGCAGTTCTACCGACTTGCACGTTTCGACGCGCGCGCAACTACGTTCGCGGAACTGATCGCGAGCCGAACGCGTTTTGCAGGCAGCGATAGAGAGAAAAAGAGAGAGAATGAGAGAAATAGAGAGAGAGACCAGAGATCCAGAGAGAGAGAGAGAGAGAGAGAGAGAGAATTAGCGAAAAGCACCAGCACCAAAGAATACTCGGCGGACGTACGGACGAGATCGCAAAGTACAAAATGTCGTTCGATTCGTCGCTAGCTATGACAGCTCGAGCTGTCAACTGCTTTGTGTCTTATCGTGAACTGACTCAGCGCTCGTCCGACCGCGCGCGACTTGAGGCCGGCAGCGCTGTCAGCGATCGCAGCAAGTAGCGATGTCGTTTGCTCAACTCGAACACGGTAGATGGCGCCACGGGTTCTACGTCGACCTCGCGGAGTTCGCTCGACACCGTTTTCACGGCGGAACTCTTCTCCTCGGGTCTCGACGGAACACTGGTAGAAATTAAAATATTTAAATTGGGCTGGAAACTATGAAATGGCTATAAGAAATAGCCTCGTCATAACTTGTGATGAAACGCTTATTCTCCCATTTCTTGAGCATTTGTTGGAAAGAACATAACCTTAAATCTTTCGTATTGATATTAGTCCTTGTGTCGTACACTAATTTAAAGAGGCTTACGGATTTTAATCAATTTCTAAACGGTTTACACAATTAACAGTCAATTAGAGTTATACAAGCACGACATAACAAGATATTCGTGATTTTATTATTTTTTCACTTTTTTTGACCCTACTTATTTTGCGTAGTACTTTCGTAGCCATCAACTAGCTATCACCTGTGCTTTGCTTTAGACAGTGAAATCTATTTTTACAAGCTTGGAAATTCCTTGTAATACGGTATGACTATTCTTACTCCAATAAATGCGTAAAAAATGTCCGAAAAAGTGTTTCATCGCTGGTCGAAAAATGAACCTATTTTTTGCCCATCTTTAGTAATACGTGGTAATATTATGTATGTTGCTTCTACCAGGGTTTTAGCGGGCGTTTTACATTTCTTTTGTCCAACGGGCATTTTTAATTTTTTTTTGCCCGCATATGTGGCATATACTGGCAAAGAAAAAATAAAAAACGCCCGCCGTGCAAGACAGTTAAGTAAGAACCGACATGGCAGTATGCTTTTAAATAATTTAACAAGTCTATATGCGGAAGAACAGACATTAACTTTAATATCATCGATTTAGCATGATAATCACAGATTTGAACGTTGACAGTAACTGGCTCGCATACTGATGAGATGAAAATATCTGTGCAATTCACTTTATAGACCTTATTATTGGTAACTTTGGGCATATCGTCGGTCCGTACGAAGAGTAGTACGGTTCAGATTTGCTACGAAGACTAGTTACGTTTCAGATTTGCCGCGAAGACTAGTACATTTCAGATCTTTCCCACATGAAAAAATCCAACTGTTTCGGAGATAAACAAATAGTTATTTTGGTTAAAATTAATAAAATTGCAATATTTTCAAAGTTGCCAAAACTTTTCGAAAAATTTTGTAATTAAATTTTTTTTTATTAATTACTTTAATCAGAAAAAAATTAATATTAAATCTCATAAAAACTTTTAAAAATCAAAATAATTTTAAACGTTTTTTGGCAACTCCTAAAATATTGCAATTCTAATGGTTTCAACCAAAATAATTATTTGTTTGCAATTGATGAATCTGAAAAATTGATCTGTTTCATTATACGAATTTCTTCTATAAAGCATGGTCAATATATTGAAAATATCATCCGATAACACAACCGGTAATTAGAACAGGAAAAAAAGACGATGTTTCCTCTCATCGTCAAGTCTTACCCCATTACAGTTTAATGAATTTATCAACAATATTTGAATATCTACATACTTTGTGTGTATGTGTGTGTATGTATGTGTGTTCATCAGCGAACTTTTAAATATCGGCGAGTGCATTATGTAATAAGCAAAGCGTTTCGCTTTTAGCGATGTTTTTAATTATATATTGCATGCGGTTATCCCACTTTAGATTACTATCAAAAACAACTCCTGAATATTTAAAGTTCTCAACCTTAGTTATACTTTTATCAAGAATTTTGACATTTATCTGAGCTGGTACGCTACTTTCAAAAGTCATGCACACTGCTTTTTCTACATTAAAGGACAACTTGTTTACTGCCAGCTACTCAGCAATTACACTTAAAAAATTGTTCATGTTAACTTGGGCTTTTATCCAGTCATTACCTGTAGCCAATGTTCTATACGCTATGCATTCTACGTTATAGTTCTAAAAAGAACTGTTTTTTGCAAGATTTTCGTTTCTACATTTTAAATATTAGAAGTCCTAAAAAATGGGAAAAATAAAAAAATATTTTAAATGCCATTATCAGTAGAAGATCGATGTTAAACAGTACTTTTACTTTCAGTAACAGATTTTCTTTTTTTTTCTCAACTTCGACTAACATTCAATCTTTTTTATAATCCATAAAATTTATATAGAATAAAATCGTCATTTCTCATTCACAAACAGATATTTTTAAAAAACAAGATCGTATCTGCACGAATGATTATTCGCAGCTTCCCGTTAATCTGGACCAAATCTGCAGATTACGTCTTGTGATATGCGTGAATACATAGAGCAGTCGTCATTTTACATTCACAAACAGATATTTTTAAAAAACCAGATCGTATCTGCATGAATGATTATTCGCAGCATCCCTTTCATCCGGACCAAATCTGCAGATTATGTCTTGTGATATGCGTGAATACATAAAGCAGTCGTCATTTTACATTCACAAACAGATATCTTTTAAAAACAAGATCATATCTGCACAGATGATTATTCGCAGCATCCCTTTCATCTGGATCGGATCTCAAGATCACTTCTAATGATATATGTAAAACATACATATGTATCTATGTGGCGCATATGATTTATAAAATAATTTAGATTATAAATACAAATAAACATATTTGCTATAGTCCTCTAAAAAGATTATCATTTATAGCATCCGACATATTTAGACCAATCTTACTGTGATTTTGATATATGCATACATATACTTTATTTCTCATCAACTTCCAAAAAAATCACATAAATATAAATATTTATCATTATTTTATACCTATATGTAATTTATGTGTTTCATGACTCGGCCACTTTTTGTGAACCATTCTGTATCGAAAAAGTGTACTTAATTTCTGATTTTTTTTTGATTTTTTTAGTAGGATTTTGTATTTATGTTCTACCACATATCTATCACAAAATAATTATCATCCCGAATGATTCACTAGTTTCGGTGAATTTTTACATAATTGCTCAGTTTAGTGTTTTAATATAGTGTAGATAAGTATGGGCTATATAAAAAAATAAATCAATTATTTATTGATTTATTATCTGTGTATTTTATAATATCTCATCTATTGAGCTATTATCAATAAGGTATTATAAAATATATACCTCAATTAATACCTGAAGTTTCTCGATATTAATTTTATCATAATATAATTGAAATTTCAGCAATTGTTTCAAAACAAATTTTATTTCTCTAATTTTTTGATATTGAAATCATGATAAAGTTAAAGTGCCATACATTTTAATTAAATGTTTCGCATTTTACTAATACTAAGTTAAATATTAGACGTTCTTTGAAAATTAACTGCAGATTGCATATAAAAATCGAGTAAAATTTCAAAATGGCGTTAAATTTAACTATATGGTTATCATTAAATTGACTTTTAGAATTAGAATAATTTCAAATTCCTTTTAAAATAAGTACATCCATAGTATCATAAATGTGTCATAAATTGTTGTACAACAGCAAATAATTTATTTTTTATTTTTATTTCTATCGGGTATTCCTGCACTAATTAATTGGTTCAAGTGATTTGCAGCATAAATTTTTTTAGTTCTTTTTTAAACAAATTTCACATCGACAGTGATGAATTGACGTAGAATACTATACAATTTTAATACATAACAAAATCACTTCAATGTTTTTGCCAGCGATAAATAACTATATGCATAGAGAACTTTTTTGATGATATAAAAATTTTACGTTACTTCTGGCTAAAAATAATCGTATGAGAATCATATGAGCACTCATATGAGAATCGTATGAGCATTTATATAAGAATCATATGATACTTTTCACCGAATTTTTATATGATTCTCATATGATACACCGCAAATTTTCATAAAAATGAATAATCATACTACTTATTTCTACCGCAGCACTGAAGTTTATTAGATTTCTTTTTTAAGTACTACTGCTTTGTAAGCTGCTTCTAGAATTAGTTTTTAATAAATATAACCATGGAAAAAACTTAGGCTCGCGGAGACTTGAACCCGGGATTTTCAGATTATGAAGCAAACGTTCTACCACTGAGCCATCGTGGTCTTTGATATCTTTATATTTAAATCATCATTATAACTTACACGTCCTTGTATGTTCTATTTATTATTACTCGATTATAATTAATATGTTTTAATAAAATAAACTAACTGTAATTAAGAAAATGAACTTATTAGTTTATTTTCTTGATAAAATTAGTTTTTACGAAAATGGGGGTATATCATATGAGAATCATATGAGAATTATATGAGAATTCGGTCGAAAGTATAATATGATTCTCATATGATTATATAATGATACTGATATGAGTGCTTTTTCAGCCGGGCTAGATAATAACGAGACATCATATTTTTCTATTTGTTAACTAAAATTTTAGGGTCTTGATTTTTATGAAAATTAGTAATTGAATAATTAATTTAACTATCTTAACGGCAAAAATTAAAAAACTACCCTGGTAGAAAATCACCTATTTAAAATGGCCGTAAAGGCAAAAAATGGCTTAGTAAAATGTGAAAAAGCTGGACATTTTAAATTTCTTAAAAATAGCGATATCTTGGACATTTTTTATGTCTGAGAATTATATTTCATGAAAATATCAATAAATCGATTAATTTTTCGGATGTAAAATACAAAATTATTAATATTTAGGCTAAGCTGAATAATTTGAATAATTCAAACGTATGGGTTCAGTCGGCTAAGGCGCACGGCCGTACTTATTTAGCCTCGTGCAGGGTGTGGGTTCAAGTCTCAAGTCAAACAGAATTTTTTCCGATGGAAACAATTATTCCACACTTTCCTTTCAATAAACTAAAAACTTGAATCCAAGCCTGCTAGATACCATTTTCCAATTCTAACCTCAAACTTTGATAAACACGTGTTACCTAACTGTGTTACTCGATCAACGATAATGGACAGTTTGTACTTAAGAACAAGGTAAACAGATTGAATCCAAGAACTACCTATTAAGTTGGAGAAAAAGCGTTACATTCTGCCTAAGAAATGGCAAAGAAAACTACCTAGTTCTTAGATTTCATTCCAAGAATTGGCCATTAAGAGCGTTACCGATTGTACCAGGGTTTCTGAAACAAAAATGTTGAATGTATTTTCGTTTTAAATTAAAAATTTAAAATTTATTTTTTTAACTGTCATAGTATTTAATATTTTCAGTTTCAAAATTTTACCTTTCATTATAAATTAAGGCGTAATTTTTGTGCTTCAAATCTTTATCATTTAAAATTTTAACTCTCATCCCTATTAGGAATTGGCATTAGAAAAAAAGATATTAGACAAAACTTGTATTTCATTACTATTGCAATATATATTTTAACCGAGCGACGTTAGGAGTGAGGTAAATCGCACTAGTACACAAGTAAAATAGCAATCTGGACTAGAGCAGTTCTTGCGGAAAATTTAAATTTTATTAACACCTTATTTCAGATTTCCATTTCACTTCCATAATTCTGAAAAGTTTACCTGTGTACTATTTTCATGCAGGAATTATTCGCATGTCGAAGCGAATCTGGTTCAGATTCATAAGCAGATGACCAAAATAAAACGTATTGCTTTTGCAACCTAAAAATAGTAAACATCATAAACATCAGTAAATAGAGTATTATAATTATATTAGTTAATACACATGAAATAATGTCTGTATAAAAAGGTTGCAATGAAAGTATGCTTAACAACCGCGACTTACATACTTAATAGTATGTAATTCGAGATTGATCGCAAAAAAAGTACAAATATATTTATTAAAGGGGTGTCGGAGATACGCTGATTGGTCGTAATGTTCTGGTTTTCCTAACCTCAAAAATATTTTAGATCATATATATATATTGCATATATACTGCGATAAGTACATACACTTATTTATCGCAGTATATATATATATATATATATATATATATATATATAAGCGGTGTTCCAAGATGCGTATTGTAAAATTGTCCATTTACAAGCGCTTAAATATGTATACCAATGTGTAATTTAGACAAACAATTAGAACTACGGTGCGAAGTGAAGGCGACGATAAAAGTGAGAATCAGTAAAATGACTATCATTTTCTCGGACAATATTTCATGATAAAGTTTTTTAATAATTAAATCGCTAAAAACTCTGTGTTCCGAAGTCACTTACACGATAAGCAACAATCATTTATTTGATTTTCGATGATATGAAGTATATTAAAAGCAAATAATGAGAAGTACGGCACGAGATGAGGTTACAATCAGTAAAGTTCGCTCCGACGCCCCTTAAGTTTGTTTACTGTGTTGCAATATCTATGTTATTAAAATATGACAATAATATGTGATTGGAATTTAATATTCTAGATCCTTCTTCAAAGTCTTTTCTTACTACGTACATATTTAAGGTGCTTGATTTTATACTGTACGCTATGTTTAAACAAGTTTAAAAAAGTCGTTTTTTTGTTTTCCTAATAACTGTTTAATTATTTGGAAAGCAAGTACTTATGCTCGCTTGAATTCACTATAATATTAGGATGGTCATGAAAATTTAGTTGCAATCGCTATTTGTTGTATAATGCTTAGGGTCGTGGAAAACAGGTCGAAGCACTCTACAGTCGAAAAGTCCACACTAATGAAGGTCTCAAACATTCGATAGACTGAAACTCGCACGCAAGAGAGCCCGATCGCACGCTCAGAGCAGTCAGTCCGAGCCAAAAACAAAATTTAAAAATCAAGCAGACTCTCAACGAGACTGCAACGATCTACAGCCTATTATAGCGTCCGGTAATATCAAAAACGGCACGCAGGAAACGCAAATTATCGGCGATGTATCAGCCCCGGATAAGCCCGAAAACTATAATAATAATTATTCAGACATCGAGTCAGAACACGCGGATCCAGAAGGAGCAGTAAGTAACTGTCGTGTAGACAAGGACGCGACGATAACACCTTCGAAATCGCACGACGTCAGCGCGATTAGCAGCGACGACGAGGTCAATGCCGCAAGAACAGCTGCAGCCGTAACCGAAGTTCTGAACTCAGATAAACTGAAGCGCTACGTAACCATGCAAGCTAGACTGCCGCGAGAAAAACCACCTTGGGCGATACCGGAAAGCCAAGAACCACCGCTCTTCGTACACCTAAGTTCGTATAACGAGCACCCTTTCAGATTCAGGGAAAATCTTGTTTATTTAGCTTCCGCGGACAATTTTCTCTCAACAGAAATCCAAGAGTCTCTAATTGAGCGCGGATACCTAAACGAGAAGGAATTAAGCGAGAAAGAATTTGAGCAAGGTGAAATCAATGTCACCGAGTGCAAGGGCATCAAGATGATAGGTATATATATAAAATATCACTTTAATGAGAAGCCGTTACTAGCAAACATTAAAAAATGCTTACATACACTACGTAGACTCCTAAGCTGGGAGCACATCAATTCAATCGCGATTATTCGCGACCTCGCCATGTTAACATCAACAGAGTGGGAAAAATTGATAGATATATTCGACAATATCTTTATGAATAAACCAATAGTCGCCATTCTCTATAAAAACAATTTTCCCGTACCTCCGGTTCTAGAGCGCTACAAATTATTATTAAAGGAATGCCACGACGCGACATTAGGCGGGCACCGAGGCGTAAGCAAGACCTACAGTAAAATTGCCAATGACTTTTGACGTAAAACTGTTCGTCGCGCGCTGTGTCACTTGTATCGGTAACAAACTTGTAAGAATAAAAACACGATTACTGGTGCTAATTAGCAGTACACCTTCGATACCTTTCTCGCAGATAGCACTAGATTTCTACGGTTCACTGGAAACCACGAAAAAAGGTAACAAATATATTTTATCGGTACAAGATATGCTTACAAAATATACGATTCTTATACCAACAAAATACGCAAATGCAATTGAGGTAGCGCGCGCTTTGGCCGAAAAAGTAATTTGCATATTTGGTACCCCAGCAGCAATAGTAACTGATCAGGGCACCCATTTTCAGAATAAAACACTAGAAGAATTCGCGAAAATTTTTCAAATAAAGAAATTCTGCACCACCGCGTATCATCCTCAAGCAAACGGATCCATTGAACGTATGCACCACACTCTTATAATAATGCTGACTGGGATAACTGGACAGTCGTATGCCAACATGCATATAACTGTACAGTAGACGAAAGCACGCGATACTGCCCACACGAAATTTTATTTGGAATAAAGTCACGCACTCCGTCAAGCTTTCCGCGTGTCAGAGACGATATAACGTATAACCAATATATTAGCGATCTCACTGCAAATTTGACAGCCTTACATACTACCGCGGCAATGAATCTAATCCAGTCTAAGTACAGATCCAAGTACTATTACGATAGGAAATTAAACGCGAAACATTTTCGGGAGGGGGAACAAGTATTTTTATTGAAGGAACCAAAAAAAGGAAAATTCGATCGAGAATATTTAGGCCCGTTCGAAATCATACAAATCAACCGAAAAACAAACAATGTAACTATACAAAACGATAGCGTAGTGAAAACCATGCATATAGATAAAATAAAAAGAACTGACGTAGTAGCTAATCAAATAGATGAATCTGAAGGCAATTCGTTGGAAGAAAGCCCGACGGATTAGCCGCATTTTTTACTGTTTATTTTACGCGGCACCGGACGTGCCGCGCAACAAAAAATCGTCTCAATCTTGCATTGCCTAGCCCTTAATAGTCTACCGAATCTCGGGAACTCGTCTTGGACTGATATCCTTATGGATACTCCCGAATTCGTACAGAAAACGAAAAGCCAAGCTCATAATAGAATAGACTAGAAATAATTCATAAACTAACCATACTACTTTTAGTATTGTACTTACAAGCTAATTTTACATTTATTCATATATATCCGTCTATCACACATTTTTATATACACACTATGATGTATTATTAATATTATCTATAATTTCATGTAAAACCATGTGATATTACAAATAATTTTGTATTTTAAGGAGCTCCTACATCAATGTAACGTAGCGGTGGCTGCGATATTTCCTCACACAAACCTAACAAAAAGAAATCAAAAGGATGGAGAAGATCCAATGCGACTCGTGCAACCAACACTTTTAGGGACATTTACATTCATACTCACTCTGGTAGCCACTCGCAAACAAACACACTTACACACGATACATTGAAAATAACACCAATCTTGTAAAGCAACAGCGGTTGCTAAAGGCTTAACAAAAACAACACACAAATAACACAAACGCGTTCAAGCGCGCGCAAGTGCGCGCAAATGCGCTTCAACGCGAACAACATTCTCACTCCACAGCATATGCAATCAAAATTTTAATCATTTAGGAAAATTGACAAATTCAAGACTGTTTTTTTTTTTCGGGCGACGTGGACGTTCGCCGGGCGACGTGGACGTGTCAGCCAATCGAACGCCAGCAAGAAGCGCAGGCCCGACGAGCTCAAGGAGAGAGTGAGCACACGAACGAGCAGAAAATCTGCTAGTTCTCTCCCGACTGTCGATGAAGTACGTCGACGTGCAAGAGAGGCAACGCGTTCTCCTTTATTCCTTGACTCTGAGTCGACGATTAGAGGAGATTGGGAGAGTCTTCCGAGTGTGCGAGAGTGCGCGTAAGTTGTAGGTGTAGTTCGTTGGCACTAGAAAAAGCCCACGCCTGGACGAACCAATGACCATCCTAATGAGCAGTGACCCGCCGAGGAAGGAAGCCAGCCAGCCCACCACTACCATCGAGAGGAACAGCGCAGCCAGCATCATCGGCGTGGGTGAGGTGAGGAAGCCAGCTTCCACCAGACCCACGGAGAGTCCAGGAGGACCGACAGGTATCATTAGGATCCTTAAGAAGAGAGAGAGAGAGAGAGAGAGAGAGAGAGAGAGAGAGAGAGAGAGAGAGAGAGGAGAGAGAAATTAGATTAGTTTATTATTACTGTACATTATGTTGTACAAATAGATTATAGATAATAAAATTTAAAGAATACATTTTGTAAAATTTGTGATAGTGTATGATACGATGGATAAAGGATAAATTGTGGTATGAGGCGTGTGATTATATAAAAGTGATGGGAAACGACTATGTGTTTTCGAGGTTTTAGAAGTGTTACCTGGCTTTTTGTTTAAAGAGTAAAATTGAAGTAGTATTGCGTGAAAAAATGCCGATTAGAATCAAATTTGAATCACAAAAATCGGATAAGATTTACTCAATGCTTTTACGACACTAATACAAAACATTTTCACCATTCACGGTGTGCGTAAGTATTAGTGCTGTAAATCCGAAAAAGTCCTGAAAATTTTTTCACTATGATTTTTCCTAAGGAAATTTTTTTCACCTACACATCGTCTATCGAAAGTTTCGTGGTGGACACACGGTATATCTCGCCGACGTTGATCAGGGTTGACAGGCGTGAATGATAATAATTTAATCTAGCCTCCTCGACCTGTCAGTGAGCATTGTCCCTAGCAAGTCTACAAAAATATAGATCCCAGGGTAGACGAGTTTTGCGAAACCGCCTGTACAACCTGTTTCGTTCAGTCACAAGGTCACGAAGCGCCGTGGCAAACCACGGGTGACGTTTTGGTCCTGGTTTCACAGTACGTAACGGAGCGAGATTATTTATGGTGTTCGTCATGTAAGCGTTAAGGATGGTAATGCATTCGTCAAGAAATGACGCGGTGAGGGATGACCAGTCACATGCGCTAAGGAAGTCTCTTAGCTTCTCAGTACAGATTCCTTTGTAATTTCTGAGTGTATGTAACATGTACGTGGCGCAGAATCTATACGTCGAGAGTGGCCGTGATAAGGTCATGTCTCTCAGTCATTTTTGAGGCACACTGTTAGCTTTTTACTATAATAATAGATTTCTTCTACTTTAAGCCAGTTGATATTATTTATTCTAAATCTTTAAATAGGAATAACAATGGACCCAAAACATGCAATTAAGGCAGTGGACAAATTATATAAAGATTTATGTAAAAATAATATGGCTTCTAAAAATTGATGTGAAAATAGTAAAACAAAAAGCAAAGTATTTATATGTTATATGTTATTAGCGTTTAAAACAGGATCTGTTTTTACAAAGAAAGTCTTACTGATAAGTCCATACAACAGATCTGGGACAAAACACTTTATTTATTAAAAAGTAAGCCTTGAATTTGTAAGGCCTCAAATTAGATTGTTCAAATCCCAAATTTTTAAGACCCAAAATTTTGATGGCCTAACAATTTTAATGCACTAAAAACATAAACATAACATTTATTATAAACATAAACAATTTATTATAACATTCACAAGATGGAGGTCCGTGTGCACAAAACAAAGGTATTGCCTACACAAGACTAAAGGTAATGTTTGTAATGCCTAAAATTATGAAAGCCCAAATTTCTAAGACCTAAAATTTTTAAGGCCCAAACTTATACGTCCTACTTTTGGGAACTTAGGTTAATTTATTTAAGTACATGGCACACGGCACACAGACAGCTACTTAATATAAGTAGAAGATACTATATTAAATTAGATTAAATGAGATGAGATGACAGTATTTGTTCAAAAATTTGTTTACTTCTTTAATAAAATAATAGCCTCTTTTTAAATATATTTATATGTTTAGGTTGGATGGTTAAGAGCATCTGATAAAATGATTATTTCCGTTCATACGAGGACAGTTATACAGAATGAACGTTTTTCCGTAAAGTATGAACCTGTAAATAGTACTAAAACTTCTAAAGCCAAACAAGTTAATGCAGTCAACCCAGGGATTAATGATAATTCTAATGGTACATGGCGACTTATGATACGTCAACTTAAAGAATCAGACAGAGGATGTTATATGTGTCAAATTAATACCAGTCCAATGATTTCACAACTTGGATGTCTCGATATACTAGGTACGGCCGTATGTAGTCACAGTCAATAAATAAATTTTATATATAAATATATATGTGTGTGTGTGTGTGTGTGTGTGTGTTTTACGTGACGTAGGTAGAGCTAGCTCTGCATAAGTGGCCCTCCGACATCGGAACCCTACAGGCACCATTGTTAAACAATATTTTCGTGGGGCCCGTTAGTTAGCCTAGTTGGCTTCTTCTTTGAGGTTTGACATTTCCATACGTCCCGCATCCACTAAAGTGATTAGGGGTTCAGAATCAAACTCGTCTTCTTCTTTATGCATCAACCCCGTTTTCTTATTGCTATGCTCTCGATGCTGTTACATCCAGCACTTCACCTACAATTGCCATCTTGTAAGCTCTTCTTTCTTCTCGCCGGAGCCGGCTACATGTTTACAGCTTTCTTTCTTTTGTCCATCCTCTTTGCAGAGGAAACAGCTCGAATCTATTTGGCATTCAGCCATGCGATGATTGACTCTTACACACTTAAAGCAGAGGTTCGACCTATCTGCTTAATTGCACGCATCCTTCCAGTATCCAAAGCCTAGGAACTTGTGGCACCGCACTACCTTCACACGCTTTCTGATCCTGCAACTTACAAGGCCCACGCGGATGTGCCCTATCTCTAAGAGCTCCTCGACCTTTCTTTCAACGAGTATCACTATGGCCATTAAAACGCCTCTCATGTTAGGTTTTAATAGGACCACCCTTCTGCCATTGTCTGGCTTTCCGAGAGCTCTTTCTAATGCTGCTCTCACCTCTTCTTCTGTAGCTTTCGAGTCCATATTCCTCATTTTTAGGGTTGTCTTCCGTTCTTCCTTTTTGATCTGTCCAAGGCCCAGCACTGCTTTTCCCACTTCCGCAGTTAACGCTGTCCTGTCAGACCCTTTTCTCAGTTTTAGAAGGACATCTCCACTTCTTGTTTGCTTGACTCCCAGCAACATCGTTCCAGTGATATCCGGGTTTACTTCCTTTTGGATTTTCCCCAGGACTTCCGCATACGTCTTATTTTGCCCCACTTTAACAAGTAGCCCTTCGGGCCGCTTGTTCTTGTTCGGTCTAACTTTCTCCCGTGGGTCTGATGCATTTCGGGTGACTCTTGGAACGAAGTTCTCACGCTGCATCGTTGCTTTCTCACGTTGCTGTCTCTTCCTGCTTTGCTTTTCTTCGCTTTTTCTTCTAGGCTGCTAGTCGGGGTAATTTTCAGCCTCTTGGCCCCTGTGCTTAAAAGTACAGCATCTTTTAATTTAATCTATCTTTCATCCTTAATATTTTCCACTTCATGCATCTCCTTCAACTAAGTCACCAAAACTTTGAGTTTTAGGGCCAGTTTTGCGATGACTTCTATGCTCCTTGGTGTGAACTACCTACTCATCTACTCCTTTTTCCAGCTTCGTAATGTGATGTTCTTCTTCCTTACGTGCCTTTATTGCTTCCTGCCTGTAGTTGACGAATTAGGGCCCGTGCTTCTCGCACTGGCAACACTTATCAAACTCTCCTGACTGATCGGTCGTGAGAGCAAAGAATATACTCCCAGACAAAGCTCTGGTACCTTTAGTAGGCACATACCTTTTTTCTCTATCTTCTCCAGCTCTTCCAATTCCTTCGCAAAACCCGTTTGAATCGTACCATGCATGTTGGTCTTGCCTTTTGTGTACTCGTTCACTTCGGTGATTATGCTCTTCAGACCACTAAAGGTATCGCCTTGCTCAGCTGGTTTGGGGGTTGTGTTCCCCGGTGTCGGCGGTTTCGGCGCTTTTGACGTATTCTTCTTTTGATTTACTTCTATTTTCTTTTCTTCTCCCCGACTTCTGTACACACGTACAACGTTGTAGCCCTTATACCGCTCTCCCGCCTCACGCGTTATACCTCACCTCCCGTCGTAGGACATCTTTCACCAGTCACGGTGACCTCGGCAAGACCCCTCCCTGACCGCAGCAGAACCCAAATCCGGGCACCATCCGGCTCTACAACGGCCAAGAAAATTTTTGTCGGCTGATAGGGCAGCCAGGTCCAGTTGGCTAGACGGACCCGAATCCCTGTGTACCATCCGGCAGTCTGAGAACGCCAGCAACCTAGTTTTCGAGCTGTACTCTCCGTGCTCAGGCTTAAGAGCCCAGTCCGAAAACTTAGCAAGGCACTAGCAGCCAAGAAAGACGGCGATCTGACCTTTTTGTCGCACAGCGAGCTCAGGCACCACAGAATTATGCTATTTCTGTAGAGCATACAGACCGAAGTCTACAGCACGCCCCGTAAGGTCGCAGGGGACACTCCTCCAGTTGCACACGAGAAAACCTTCGTACTGCCCTGCTTGCTCGAGCACCTCAGGGTTGCTATTCCTGTAGAGCGTGCAGACCGAGGTTTGCCGCACTCCCCCTAAGGTTGCAGGAAACGATCATCCAGTCGCACACGAGGCGGCCTTTGTACTGCCCCACTTGCTCGGGCAGTCCGGGGACGCCACTCCCCATGCGGAGCAAACTCCCTCTTTCGATGAATGTGTGTGTGTGTGTGTATAACGTCAATCTTAGTTAGCAGGAATTTCCAGAGGTGTAACCTCGCCCCTCACAGGCCGGAGAGTGATGCGGAAGTCAAAAAAGGCCAGTACGTATTATGGTACGACCGAGTTAAACATTTTACGTAGGAAACAAGCTGTGAAGTACGTCCTGCGTCCGGCAGTGGTTAGCTACTGCAGCTCCAGCCTGTACGAGAAGATATGCTCATCTCTCCTTACACCATAGATGTACCGAATTTCTGTGTTTACGAGCCTCTGTAGTTTTAAGTCGAGTTCCTGCATCAGGCCACAGTATACAAGAGAACAGTAGTCGATGATCGGAAATAGGAGTGCTTGCACAAGATGTTAGCGCAACCTGAGATTGGTACTCTTTCTGAAGAAGTAGAGCCTGTATATTAACGAGTGAGCACGCTTACACACTTGTGTAATGTGCTCTTTCCACGTGAGTTTAGAGTCAAGCACCAATCCCAGATTACGCACAGAGGATTCAAAGCTCACCTGGATCTGTGTAGTAAGGGGAGCCCAGGACGATTGCTTTGGTTTTATTAACATTGAGTTTAAGCCTATTTTGCGAAGCCCAGCCTATTATCCTCTCAGCATTAGCACTCGTCTTGTTTGATAAAGAGTCGAGCTCTTCGAGGTGGCATTCATTGACTGTAAATTTGCAAGTCATCCGCATAGATAAGATGGGAAACATCGGATTCACACTCACTCTCTCTCTTACACTCTTCACTCTCACGGCCTGCTCGGCGGCCCGCCGATGAGGTAGGCCTCCACTGAGCCCACGGCGCCACTCCGGCCGCTCGACGACTTCTTCTCCCTCGATCAAATGCGCGCGCGCACGATTTCTCGAATGCGACCTTGATGCCCGCGATTACCGCGTTTCTTCACTCTCGCGACTTACACTTATCTACGGCACCACTTATGACGTTCTCTCTTGCTCTCACGCACGCACTCACACTTGGCGCATGCTGGACAAGGCCAGGGCTCAGCCTAAGTAAGATTAACAATTGAATGTTTATAAAAATTACACTGGCACACAAAATAAAAAAAGTTGTCTGCGCGAGAAATCAGACCTATCTATCTTTATGTTTTTCGGGTAGCTGGATTCGAATATAAGGTCAGTTAGGCCCCATCACGTCAGGGTCAAGGTCAGTTGGAAGTCAAATTAAGAAGAAAAGGTTCAAAAAAATAAAAATGCCATACATTTATGTTTTTTCGGTCGCTGAATCCGAATCCGGGGTCAGTTTTACCCGATCACGTCAGGTTCAAGGTCAGTTCGAGGACGAATTGGGAAGTAACGTTTAAAAAAATTAAAATGCTATATATTCATGTTTTTTTGGTCGCTGAATCCAAATCCGGAATCAGTTTGGCCCCATCACGTCAGGGTCAAGGTCAGTTCAAGGTCAAACTGAGAAGAAACAGTTTAAACCGATTAAAATGTCATATCAAAACTTTCCAAAAATGGAAAAAGATACCGAAAAATTGTAAAAAATCTTATTTAATCACATAATATCTTCCTTGTGTACAGAGAAAAGTTGCTTTCGTTTATATTTTTCTCTTATTTTGCTTTTTTCCACTAGCTTAGTAACTCTCGATGTCTTTCTTTACTCCTTTTTTCTCTTATAACGAACTCTTTTTACTTCAAATGACCTATGCAATGGGTTTCTTTTTTTATTTTTGTGATTTGTTTTAATGTCTCTCTTCAGTGTCCAGCAAAAATCTGCCATCATGTTGACATTCCATCTTTCTTGGTATCAATTCTCCATTACACTTATATCTTGATGAAATCGTTCTCCCTGTTCTTCACTGACATCTCCTAGATTAAGAGGGAAGTAATCAAGATGGGAATGTAAAAAATGCATTTTATAACTCATCAAGCAACCCAAATTTTTGAAATTCTCCAACATTTGTTCAACTAGTTCCTGATAGTTCTCACTCTTTTTATTTCCTAAAAAGTTCTCACGAACAGTTTTAAAACTTTGCCATGCAGATTGTTCGGTGTTGTTTATTTTTGTGATAAATGTTTCGTCTTCAAATAGAGTACGAATTTGAGGACCATCAAAAATACCTTCTTTTAATTTAGCTTCACTCATTGCGGGAAACTTTTCTCCCAAATACTGGAAACAATCGCCATCTTTATCCAGAGCTTGACGAACTGCTTCATGAGGCCAAGTTTGATATGAAGTGGTGGTAGCAGATCGTTTGATGGGTCAATCAATGGCGTACGTATAATGTTCCTCGATCCTGGTTCAAAATGTGTTCTAGTTGGCCATACTTTCTTAACGTAGTGATTTACCCTGTCTCTACTATTCCATAAACACTAGAAGCAGGGATTTTTAGTAAAAAAAACATAAATGTATGGCATTTTTATTACTTTTAACCATTTCTTCTCAGTTTGACCTTGAACTGACCTTGAACGCGATGAGATGGGGCCAAACTGATTTCGGATTTGGATTCAGCGACCGAAAAAACATGAATATATAGCATTTTAATTTTTTTAAACGTTACTTCCCAATTCGTCCTCGAACTGACCTTGAACCTGACGTGATCGGGTAAAACTGACCCCGGATTCGGATTCAGCGACCGAAAAAACATAAATGTATGGCATTTTTATTTCTTTTAACCATTTCTTCTCAGTTTGACCTTGAACTGACCTTAAACCTGACGAGATGGGACCAAACTGATTTCGGATTTGGATTCAGCGACCAAAAAACATAAAGATAGATAGGTCTGATTTCTCGCGCAGACAACTTTTTTTATTTTGTGTGCCGGTGTTACTTGTACATTTCGATAGTTGTGAATAATTTTGGGGCCTGTTTTCGGAGTTAAGTATTAGGAGAGTATCCGGAGCTGTCGTGTCGTGGTGGACCACCCGCTGCGATGGTCGAGCAGATGACGCATGTTTGTGAGGAATGAGAAAGCGGACGTATGCACTTAAAAATGCTGGGGATGAACACGTGTAGAGAACGGTTGGAATGTAAGGCAGAGCTACCTTGCGGATTTTTTCATAGCAAGGGTAGTGTAATAAATAAGGACACACGTGTTTCGATAAGTGTTTTTTTTTTATTTTGTGCCAAATATATAGGATTACATTAAGAGACATTATGAGTAAAAAATATAAGTCGCGCACACACAAACACACACACACATACGCATACACATGCCCTTTAATATTTTATTTACAATGTGAATTTTTCGGTTTACAAGTTTGTTTGGTGTTGGTGTAAATGATTCTTTTATTTTCATGTTTGTGTTTGCGTTCTTTGAGATGGTTGGTAATATTTACAAATATCGTTGACAGTATCTGTTGAAAATATTGTAAGAACATTAGAAAGGGAACTACCACAAGTAAGATGAATTCGTCTAAGTCGATAGATGTGATCCGGGTGGCTGGGGGGTAGTCCATAGCTGTCAATGTAAACTCCTTGTCCTGCGGTGTCGATGAAAATCGCAACTCAATGTGAGCCAGGTTTTGTGCTCTCATCCGTGTTAACCACAATTTCACACGGTTTCTCCAGGACGAAGGGTATTTGGTCCGCCAGAAAATCATCCACTGTCGTCGCTGGTATGTTTTTGAGTGCGTAGAATATGTAAAGAGTTCATCGTAAACGCGATCGTATTGATGTTCCTCAGCTGGTCTGTACTCCCTACTACTAGCGCTGGCCGTAGCTGTGGTGGCAGGAGACACTGACAGCTTGGATTCTATGGATATGTTAAAAATTTTAATTTTCCACAAGCTTTTTCTATTTGATCTGCATGATTGTAGTTATTTTTGTTATCAGGCACATCTCTTGAGCTTTGTTGGGTGGTGTTAGTGTGAACTTCGACGGAGACATACTGATTTTTCATGATCCACAGCCGTAGTTTGTATACGTAGCCCAGAGCACAAGTAAAACATTCGCGTTTTTTGCCGTGAAAGAAGCAGTAGTGTTCGTTAACACGGGGTAGATTTTTGAAAGATGGGCATTTGAACTCCTCCAAGTTGATTATGTGTTGGCTAAGGATGTGTTCTAGTAGCTTTTGTGTTTGAGTCCCGCGCACGTATATTCGTAGCGCCTTACTAGCCACTTCATGAAGCACTTTGTGGACACGGTCCAAGTCTGCTCCACCATCGAACTATTCGAGGCCGTGGTAATGATAGCACGACAGATAGGTGTTTTTGGCGAGTATACCTGTTTGTATAATGTCGCATTTGTATGACGGTGGTTTAATGATCCAGTATGTAATGACGTTACAGTCAATTCCCAGCACATTAACTTCCTTAGGTAGAAACTTTGTCATGAAATGCTTGTATATCAATTACGTAGTCTGTTTTCTCCATGATAAAGAGAGAACACAAACCATGATAGAGTGACAACACAAAGCACTGCGGGTAAGGGTTCTAAACTGACTGAGGTATAGGGGTCGTGGGGGCCTACAGTCCCTTCTGCTCTACCACTTCTTTCTCTCGGGGAAGTATCTCCCTCTTCGCTCTTTCAAGGATGACGTCGAGTGTATGTGTGTGTGTATCCCTACTGACAAAAATCGCGCATTTAGTCGTGCGACTATTCGCGTGATTAATATTCGCGTGACTAATCGCGCGATTCATCTGAAATACATTTTTTAATTAAAGTAAATTGTTTAAAATGCAAAATTATTAAGCGGGGTGGCCAATTTAGGTGTTACCGTCCGGAAGGTAATACCTATATTGGCCACCTCGTTTACTAATTTTACATTTTAAACATATTTATTTTATTTGAAAATTGGTTCTGGATGAATCGTGCGATTCATCCCGCGGTTAATCGTGTGACTAATCGCGCCAAAAAAAAGTTCGATAAATTAACGCGATTAATCGCACAGTTATTCCCGCTATTAATCACGCAAATAGTCGCACGACTATTTGTGCGATTTTTTTCAGTAGGGTACAGGGGGGGGGGGCTTACAAGTTAAAATCTTCAACGACTTGTCTAGCTACATCTATTTCTAAGACGTTGTCAAATTTCGAATGAAATATGCAGTTTATAATTTTAGTTAATGGCTTATCGAAGTGGACTTCGATTCTGATTGATCCGTTTTTTACGAGATTCCAATGGCCGGCGTGATAAGCCAAAAGATCGAGAGTAAGATCGAAAGCAAAAAGACAATAGCCGTCGGCGTATTCTGAACGCGCAATATCGTTGCCTTCATTCATGTAATGTATGCCAGTGCCTGAAAATAACGTGTGATAGGATTCAACGTACATAGAAGCGTTTTCGTTTGGCTTGCTCAGTATTTTAGTGCCGTCAACATAGAGAGATAGAAAATAAATGAAAAAGTTTTGGAAGTTAAATGGGTTTTTTTGTCTTGTCGCCGTTAAAAGCGTTGCTGTCGACAAAGCCAAAAATGACCCTCTTAGGTAATTGATTGAGTATGACGTTTTCTAAAGAATCTCTGATTATACCGCTGTGCATGGTAAAAGTTTTTACTTCTACACGTGTGATGGGGTATTTGGCCGTGGCCGATGACAATGTCTTGGCGTGTGCTATGAGTACAGCTGGTGAGACTTTTACTCGACGCACGAGAAGTCTGGCTTCGGATATATACACGGAGTACTCGGTGGGTGATGCGTTCATGAGGTAGAAAGCGTCTTAGAAGCGCACAAGTCTGTCAGACTTTGACGCCATTTATAAGAAATCTATCCTGATTCATTATATCTAAATGAAGATGTCCGAGAAGATCGTATTGCTTGCCACTCTCTAAACATGCCTGTCATTCAAGAAGACCTGTATTTTTCTTACTGGTCTCACCTGGCTGTTTGTCCATAAAACTCGCTAAATCGCTCGCCCATAGTGCTGTGGTTAGGTGAGAATGTTTGGCAGCAGGTCCGTTATTTAGAAGAGTTTCCAAGTATGCTTTATAGGGATATGCGTTATTGGGTGGTAAGACAAGCTTTTGATTTAAATAAATATCAACTTGGTTGAATATTAAGTGTAGAAAGTTGTATACTTAAGCCACAAATTTGTCTGTCGTATCCGTCAGCGGCGTTATTTGCACATTCAGTTTTATCATGGTATCTGCGAGATCTAAATAATCCTCGACACGGTTTGCAAGATACTCATCTGCTTGATTTTATGGCTGTTTGTGTAGGAGGTAGAAAAAACAAGTCAAGCTCGGATTTGAGACACGCTTCTGAGTGGCTATGCAAAAACGATATTTTAACGTTTAAACGTTAGCCAAACTGTTACAATGCCGCTACCCTAAGCGGGTCTTGGGCGTTGTCGTCTAGATCGGACGGGTGGGTGCCTATCACCACTACACAGCGCGTCCTTAGGTTGCGGATAGGGGAACAGCCCCTGAGAAAGAGGTTAGCTGCGAATAAATTGAATATGACACCTTCCGTCGTGGTCAAAGCGCGAGACGAGACTGAGCAAGTCGTTTAGCATGTAGATGATTATAAACACAACCTTCCATGATTTTTGATAGCTTTTCTGTTACTTTTCACTTGAGGGTTATGTGCCAATTCCCAACCCAGTCCCAACCCAGCTGACGAAATACTTTTTTTCTCGCCTTTGCCTTTGCTACGCAAACTTTTATCAATTTTAAATTTTTGATCTTCATGCACTACAGAAAGGGGAAAGTAGAGAGTCTTTTTCTTTGAGTTATTACGGGTCCTATCCCAAATAGGGATCGGTCCACTCAGAAATGACTAAGAGGCGCGGAACGCTTTAGTCAGTGGTCGTGAGTTCGACCGGCACCGAGGCCACGGGCTTCGGAGGAGTATTTTCCTCGACTAGGGATACCGTCCCTAGGGGGGGCGACAATGGGACCTTGAGGATCTCATTAGCGATGACTCTGGGTTTGCGGCGTTGTCCCGGGAGTCTAGGAGCAGTCGGCCTTTTCTTCGTTGGCGACAATTTCCCTGCCGGCGGCCTTCTCTTCCGTGGAGAAATGCTGATGCTTCTGCGCTGTGTCGTTCGGGTAGACTGCTTGGCCGCTATCTTCCGACTGATGATCTGTAGCCGTGTTGCCGGACTCGTGGCTGCTGGAGTCGGGATCTCCCGATGGTGCAAGCGAATGTCCCGGAGGTCCGAATCAGTCGTGATCCGCGCTGGAATATCGATCAGCTGCAGATGTTCCGGTCATTCGGCGTTCAGTACGTGAATCTGGGGTGTTTGGCCTCGGTTGAGGCGTTGGAGTGGCGAGCAACGGCAAATCCGTTTGAGTACTGCTGTGCTGGCAATCTGGTGCTGGCTCGGTCTGGGTGGCGACGTCGGCAATGGGAGTCTTCCGATGCTGGCGGCGCTCTAAAACGAGCGCTCGGTTGGTCAACAGTCAACGTCTCGGTTGGAAACCGGCCCGCTTATATGCCCTCCAAGGCACTGCTCCTCTTTGGGGAGTACGGCAGCCGCCAGCGGCCGCGCGCGGTACTAGCGGTACTGTGGGCGCGCTGCGGCGCTGCGGCGCTGTCGAGCGGGTTGTCGGCATCCAGGGGCTTGTGCGAGAGAACCTGCGGGTGGGTTATAACAAGTTCTTTGGGATAGAAAAAGACCTCAACTTCTTTACCTTGTAAATCGCACAGTTTGTAGATAAATACCCGGTTGGAAATAATAAGGTAAATTTAGTATATGATATTGTTACATAATTTTATTACATATTTTTATTATATGATTTTTTAATCCCAAATATTCATGTAATAATATCATATACTAAAATTACTTATAGTAAAAATATACATATAACAATATGATTTATGAGGGAAATGACACATATACATATAGCATTACAAGGTAAAAAGTAGAAAAAATGCTAATGAATATTTTATAATGAATATGTACACATATTTTTTACATATTTACCATATTTTAATAATAATATAAATTAGGGCCAACAGATAAATATGTATAATTATTGGCATTCACAGAAATATATATTTTTTTAATTCTAACAATTTTAATATCTATATCATCGTGAGAAATATTTACAACTCTTTTTACAGATAAACAATCTATTAAAAAATTCTCAGCATTTACAATATTACATATATATTCTTACGTAGTGATTTCGACAACAATAAATTGCTGTATCCGAATGAAGCGATCATCGTCTGCTGGACGTGTAGAGGCATTCTTCTTTAATCATTTAAAAAAATGATAAAGTATCAACAGATAACTGTAGTTGTCAGATCCACGTGGTTTTTGTTCTTCTATGTCATCCTAAATATCTCGCATTTGACAATTTTAACGTTCCTTTAGCATTTTGATTATGCAGATGTAATAAAAATGGTGTTATATTTGAATCTGGTTTTAAAGCAATATTTTCGTGTAAAATTAATTCACTTTGAGGCAAACTGATTGAACGACATAATTGGTATATAACGCCTTCAGCAGCATGCATTTTGCTAACTAATTGGCCATTGCCATTCTAAAAACAATAAACACTATGTGCCCATAGTGGACCCCAATTTACCACACTTTGTGTCAAATGCAATAGTTGATGGACGATGTATGTCATAGCACTTTGTGAATAATAATGCTCTGTATGAGCAACAAATTGTTTAAGCAGTATTTCAGCGCTCTCTAGTTCATTGCGGAATATGTATTTGCTGTTAAGTATATAAAAAGCATCCACCAACAGTGCTCAATGTTTCATATAATCAAACATATGTGGAAAACACATTAATATAGGTATATACTGTAATACAGAGTCCAGTTCTCCCATTCTCGCGCCTTCCACCAACATCTATTATCAATAGAATGAGTTAATCGAGCTATTTGGTTTAGAGCCTTTATCGACAACAAAATTTCATTTATTGTAGAAATATCATCATTGGTCAAAGAATATGGCCTATTAAAGGTGTTTAACAAGTACCCTAAAAATTGATATGCAATACCTAGAGAAATGCAATGCATACTATCCGGCACAAAACCAGAAATTATGTCAAATTTATCTAATGTTACTAAAATCGATGGTCTTTTAACGGCGTAAACTGGATTATGTGATCCTATACAGTTCTTTTTGGCGACGGTTCATCTAAAAGGACATACTTTACAGCACCCCCTCTTATCTTACATGCGAATGTATACACCTAGGAGCCAGCCACATACTCCAAAGTAGCCATTATATTGCACAAAGCTTTGCATCGGAGATCTAGCTACTGACTCAACACAACAACATAATAGACAGACTTTAATTCGTCGTTCTTCTCCATTAATGTTGTACTTAACACTTACACTTCCCAGTTTGTTCATATAAGAAACGTAAGGTTTCAAAAAAATATCCATATCAGGTTTGTCTTTTCCAAACCATATACCACAAGTCAGAGTATTAAATGTTGCAGTTATAATTATATTTCTTTTATGCAATGATATCGACTGTGTAAACTTTTTCTATGCAATTCCATCGGTAAAATCTTCAACATCTGAATAGATAGTATATATTTTTTCAAGTACATAATTAAAGTGTTCAGAGTTTTCTTTCGTCAACAAAGCGATTTCGTTGTCAATATTAAAAACAGCAAAGTAATCTACGTATGTTGGACTTTTTAATGAAACTCTTTCATCGCAGGAAGTGCGTGTAACTTCGTGATCATCACGATGAAACTGTTTTATGTACTTTTCGCAATGAGGGCATACAGCATGAAAATCTATTCCTGCATTTGAATTAAACAATTGATCAACTTTATAACAGGTATCAGAAAATTTACGCGTGCCAATGAAACAGTTAATCATTTTGAATAGATTTGCTCTTCCGGAATGGCAAAGATTATATGCAAGTGCGGGATGAGGGTAAAAATTTTGAAAAATAAAAATGAGAAAGGGTAAAGATTAGAAATTCAAAATTTACAAACTGAGATTTTGAAATGAAAAATTCATAAAACAAAAATGTTGAATTGAAATATTGCAAAAAGTGATATTTATAGTTAAAATTTTGCAGAAGCGATATTTTTAAGAATTTCCAAATTTAGGTTTTCAAAATTATACCTTTCCAATATTCTGGGACTTAAAATTTCACCTTTTGTTATAATTCAATTCGTAAATTTTGCCTTTCAAATATTTATTTTTTAAAATTTGTACCCTCACTCGTGATTAAATACTTTTTTGGAAATGCCAGAAGCGGCTGAATCAGTTGGAATCGTCCACGCACTATTGTATTTCGAAAACTACCAGATCTGCTATTCATGCCCAAAAGGCCGATAAAAGACAAAATATTAAATTTTGATAGTATATCATTCCAAAGTCACTCAGCATTAATAAAATTTATACAAGAGCGTTATCTAATAATTTTTATCTGATCATAACTTTTCAAGGCCTATTAAAACTCGTACAGGAGTTATATGTTAACTATTAATATACAGCTATTTGGCATAATATAGCTACGTTAACTATTAAAATAAGTATCATTGGCCCAAATCAAACATGCTTATGTTAACAGTTAAAATACATCTTTGCAACCTCACTTTTCTCATAGTGTGCTTTAGAGAAATTTTAAAATCAAGATATCATAACTATATGTAAATTGTTTTTTTAATATTTTAGTTAATGATATTAATTGTTAAAAATCAAATTATTTTATAATAAAGTTAATGAGAAATAATAAAGTGACTTGCACGCGCCTCAAGGCTCGAGGAACAACCAGTCAACACACTCGCTAAAACGCTTCGTTACACACTCACTCTTACATTTTTGTCAAACGCAAATTCCACAAACGCTAATACGACCTATTCTAAGATTGCTCGACCACCTTATGCCTCGTTCGTCTAGGAGCCGGCGCCAAATATTATCTAACGGTTTCACTAAATTCTTATTTCTGCGTTTTGCACTAAATTCTTATTTCTACGATTTATTGTCACACGATAAAAAACCCATGTTTTGCACTACAAACGAGATAGCCCTTTCTTCTGGGAACACAAGATAAAAATAAAGAATGATCCAAAGGTAACCAGTACACACGCAAGATAGCCCGAACCGTTCGCGAGACCAAAACGTAGAACTGCTGTTTACCCGCGAGACGGATTCGACCGGAGACAAGAAAACGACTCACTGACCTTACAAAGAAATCTTGCAGAGCGAGGTTGCGCATGCGCACTGATATCCCCGCGGACACGCTGTCGTAGAAGATAGCTGCAAAATTCAAACTCTTGTAACATTCAAGCTGCCTTTTACTCACAGACAACCAAGGTTGCTCTTGGCCGTGAAACCTGTAGCGACTCCCAATGCCCCGTCGTCAGGGCTCTTGACTTGGCTGGCATCTGTCACTACGAACGTGAGACGCTGTAGTTTCTATTTCTGACGTTCGTGCGGGCGAACTACCATCACGCTGGTCCTGCTGCATTAGACGCTCACGTATGCTTTGAATGGTTGCTGCTGCTGCGCCAACGTTGCTCGTCGTCTTCCCGCGTTTCTTACTCGCAAGTCGATGACTTGCGTTGTCCTATTTGTCTGTCGCAGAGACTGCCTATCTCTCGCCGTTTACTCGAAAAAATAAACAGCGCAAATAATCACATGCACTCTCTCTCTCATTTATACAGCTTTGAGACGGTCTACCATAACCACGCCGAACGCCGTTGTTGCACAGCGAAATTTTGTTGTGTTACAAATTATATAACTTTTGTACATGATTTTATTTGATGAATATTTGGGACTAAATAATCATATAATAAAAACATATAATAAAATTATATAACAATATCATATACTAAATTCACCTAATTATTTTCAACCGTGCTAAAAATTTAGTCTAGTCGTTGTGTAGAGTTTAAGTAAAAAAAGTTAATTCAAGCAAGTATGATCAAGTATGTGTAATATAAGGTTATTTTGAAAATTCAGTCTAGGCATTGTGCAGAATATCGTATATTCAGTATATATAGTGAGTTTGAGTGAAAACAGTTGATTCAATCAAGTATGACATGTAATATAAGGTTTTTTGAAAAATTTAAGCTGGGCGTAGTGTAGAATATAGTATGTTCAATATATATAGTGAATTTGAGTGCAAAAAGGTGATTCAAGCAAGTATGACATGTAATATAAGGTTTTTTAAAAAATTTAAGCTAGGCGTAGTGTAGAATATAGTATATTCAATAAATACCAGCAAAGAACGCTTGCTTTGCTCGCCATTTACATATTGATTAAAATGATATTCAATCATTCGATGTGTCATTATTAAATATACTGTTAAGTAGTAGATGTATCTTCGATGATAATTCATTTTTGTAGAACGTTTTTGAAATGATTTAATTAGATTATTAATTTCTTGGACATTAGCCCCCATTTTCCGTACTACCATCCGGATGGGAGCACCTAAATAGACAACCATTTCATCAATTTTTAAGTATTTAAGAGTTATATCTGAGTTATATCTTATATCTGATATAATACTTAAAGAGATATAACGCTTATACAAGATCTTGCATACGTTCTTGAGTAAATGATAAATATAAGATATCTCTTTAAGTGTTACATAAGATCTTTTATAAGAACTTACATAAGGTCTTGAATGAATATTTGATGAAAATATTTCTTTTTATCATCAACATAAGATCTTGTATAAGATCTCACGGAAGATTTTATGTTAGTTCTTGGTTGAAAATCGCTGATAAGATCTTATGTACGATCTTGCGCAGGATCTTCGCCAAGATCTGATATAAGATCTTGAGTAAAATTCAGCAGTACAACCTGTTGAAAATAATGATGTCATAAAAGGTTTCAATTTGTAGCTTCAAATGACGTCATTAAATGACGTTGAATGACGTCATTTAATATCAACGCCAATGTAATCGGGTGTAAATTTGCTCAACGAACGACGCGTTAAACGACTGGATCGCGTTCCCTTGATACGGCGGACTCCTCTACGCCCGCGGAACACCTCAGTTGCATGCAGCTGTCTCAGCTGCTTTTGTTTTGCTGGGTCTACTCGCCGCCTGGCGCGTGCTTGGCTGCTCAACTGCATTAGATACTAATAAATAACGCTCGCGAAGGCGGCGGTATTCGCAGAAAGGAACAGGAATCGGAAGTAAACGAGTGAGGTTTAGAAATGACGAAAAAGCATGTAAAATAATAAGACTAACAAGGAAAGGTACCCAACGCGAACTCACCGATTTTGATGATTTTCATATATGTTGTAGAACATAAAAAAATAAGAGACACGTATTTTTTTTTATCGGCTAATTTTCACTTTTAAGGGGTAA
>JAZHPH010000355.1:0-10125 GCA_037356405.1 Nasonia oneida | reverse complement strand
GGGGGTTAACTTTAGGGGAGGTTTTTACCCCTTAAAAGTGAAAATTAGCCGATAAAAAAAATACGTGTCTCTTATTTTTTTATGTTCTACAACATATATGAAAATCATCAAAATCGGTGAGTTCGGGTTGGGTACCTTTCCTTGTAAGTTATATTTTACTAGGGCGTCAAAACCGTGAGTACATTGGCGCCCAGTTCGTGGGTTACTTAGCAAGGAACGCGCAAATATTGTAATTTTCGCGATTTTCGGCGCGAGCGAGAAACCGTTGCGAATTTTAGAAGGTCGCGCGAGCGACGTAAATACGAGCATCCCCGTATTGTTTACGTCGCGCTCAAATCAGGAAGTTTTGAGCGGCATTCGAATTTACTCGTGCGGCGTATACGAATAATTCAAACGCAATTCACACGGGAAGTCTGTGAATTATAATCGGAGATTTTTGTTGCCAGGCCGAGAACAAATATCTATCGATATTATCACACGTCGTAGAATTAAACGACTCGGAGCAGCGAAACTTGAAGACACTAGTATCGCATGCTCTCCGAGTCGAATAATTTTCTATTTGTTGTCGGGAGAATTTTAAAGCACTCTCGTTAGGATAGAGAGTAGCATAATTATTTTATCGAGGCGTCTCGTGTGAAAGCAGAGCGTATATGCGAAATTGTAAGTAGTTTAATTATTAACAATTAAATAGCAAAAGGCAGCAAAGCGGCAACACAAACGCATGTAGCCGCAAAGTATAGTCCACGCACGCTATAGTGAAGCGAAGCGCGCAGCGGCGCCAGTGTGTGTGAGAGAGAGAGAGAGAGTGCGAGCGCTTGCGGCGCTACATAGAGGCAATTCTACGAGAACGCGACGGGCGGGAGGTATATAGTAACTTCCACGGGAAGACACAGAACTGTATACGCCCAGTTTTCAGCCAAGAAGACCTAAAGATTTATCAAGAAGAGAACACACTCGACTCGCATATCAAGATATATGCGTAATTCCGCGAAAAATAATTCGTCCTTTTTCGGCTTTTTTTTCGGGTTTATGAGTGCGTATATGCCTGTAGCACCAACTGTACGTTGCAAGTGAGAGCACAACAGTGCTACGAGTGCATTCGATTTTTCGTTTTATTCGATTTCGCGTAATAATCTACGTCACAGCGACGCGCTTAGTTGTGCAAGTGTGTGAGCAGAAAGGTTGTATTTTTGCAGCTTACATAGTAGCAACAAGAATACAATATAGGGGATATCTGGAGTAGGTACGTAGAATAGGGAGCTGCCACGTCGTTGTCGTGCAACGGCGAAACGTCTTTTAGACGCAGAAGATACACCAACATGGCGAAGAAAGTAGAGAAGGTCGTCGAGAATTGATGCTTGGGCATCGACGAAGAAGAGATGGACGATGCCCTCGAGAGGGTGGTGCAGGATGGTTTGCAGTTAAAGCCAGACGGCAAGCGATTAGATCGCATTGCTATGCTGAACAGATGGCTCTGGAAGGACGCAGAAGGCTGGACGACCTGTCAGACGCGCAGATGTTAGCGTCATTACAAGAAGTATTGATGGACAACGTGTACGAGTGGTTACAGAACCGGCTCTCTGAACAAGGAGAATGTTCCAGCTGGGACAATTTTTGCGAATGTATCAAGAGATAGTACGGGCAGACGCAGATCTACCAGCAGAAGTTACTGAGCGAAGTAATTTCGAGAACGCAGGGGCCTGGCGAACGCGTGCGGGTTTACGTAAACAACCTGCGAGGCATTATGCGGAGAATGGAACCCCGACCAGACGCTAGCCAGCAACTGGATAGGATATACCATAATATGCTGCCTGCTCTCAAACGAGCACTCCAGCGGAAAGATTTCACAACCGTAGAGCAGTTACTCGAGGCAGCAGTCGAAGTTGAGGCCGCCTTAACCTGCGAAGCTTCATATCGAGCACCTCCGAAGCCCGGAGTAACAATGGTCCCCGAATGCGTCTTCAAGAGCGAGACGCCAAAGACTGGCGCTAAAACGCCGGTCGCAGCCGTAGGATTAGTAGAGCAGACCGACGCACCGCCCTTAGTAGTCGACGCCATAGGCAAGCTACTAGATTCGAAGCTTACGGCGATGACAAGAAGTCAGCCTCTCAGCGAGGACGCTCCGGACCTAGGAAAGAGAGAGGCAAGTCTCCTAGTACAAAGCGCAAAAGCCAGAAGTCTGGCGAGGGTTCCGGATAATCGGACAAAAGAGAGCAGAGGAGGCCAATAGAGTGCTTCAACTGCAACGGAAAAGGCCACCTTGCCCGAGACTGTCTTTCGGGTAAGGGAAACGGGAAAAAGGAGAAGTAGGCGAGGTTACTACTCCTCTTGAACCGTCGCGCGAGGAGTCTTCCTGAGAGGAGAGGCACGTGACGGAGGGCGTAGCCGATACCTCGCGCGAAACCTCAGGCGATTTTGATCGCATGGTCGCACTATTGTCCAGCAAATCTTGCCAGCCGACGATATCGCCCAATGAAGATGAGTCGCGGGTAAGTACAAGTGTGCATCGGAGGGTTCAGAGTAAGGGCTCTCTACGACCCAGGTGCAGCTATGACAGTGATGGGGTCGTTAGGACTTCAGATTGCTAGCGCCTGCGGTCGACCTTTGCGACAACGCGATGGCCGTCAAGCACAGTGTGCAAATGGCCAGACGTCGCTGATCGTAGGATTTGTGGACTTAACATTCGATGTCGCGGGTGTACAACGCGACGTAACGGTGGCGATCATGCCCGAAGCGACCAATGAATGTCTAGTTGGGACGAATTTAGGACGTCTGTTTGGCGCAGTCCACGATTCAAATGAAAACATCCTGTATCTGAAGAAGGAGCGAAAGATTGTTCAACTTCAGGTGGCTACGATAGCTACAGCAGGGGCGATAGATATCGCCGCGGTTGGTCTCGTGTACATCAGTGACATCGAGCACGCGCAGATTCGCAGAATGCTAGACAGCATCCTGCCTAAATCCAACCGTATGATCGGACGGACGCAGTTGATTGTGCACGGGATAGACGTTGGATCGGCCAGGCCGATAAAATAGAAGTATTATTCCGTGTCGATAAAAATAGAAGAGGAGATGTATCAACAAGTACGAGTGTTGCTTGGTGCGGGAATAATCGAACCTTCTGACAGTGCTTGGTCAAGCCCGGTAGTGATGGTGCGCAAAGCGAATGGGCAATATTGTTTTTGCGTCGACTTCCGGAAAGTTAATGCGCTGTCAAAGGCTGACGCATATCCATTACCTAACATGGATGATATCCTTCATAAACTGCAGAAAGCGAAGTACATATCGACGTTGGATCTTAGCAGCGCGTGCCATCAAATACCGTTGAAACCAGAGGCGAGACCTCTGACGGCCTTTACAGTTCCTGGGCTAGGTTTATTCCAATTCACACGTATGCCGTTTGGTTTAGCCTACGCTGGATCGACCTTCCAGTGAATGATCGACGAAGTGAGCAGCCCAGATCTCCAGTCATACGCGTACTCGTATCTCGATGATATCATCATCGCGACAGAGACGTTCGAAGAGCATCTCGAGTACTTAGAGAAAGTGCTCCAGTGAGTGAACACGGCTGGATTGACGATCAACCGGGACAAAAGTGTCTTTTGCCGAGAAGAGGTGAAGTACCTCGGCGTCCTGGTTAATCACGGTGGTTTTCGGCCAGATCCAGAAAAGATCGAACCGCTCCATCGCCTGACGAAGAAAGGCAGAAAATACGAGTAGGAGACGGAACAGCAAGACGCTTTTCAACAAGTAAAAGCGCTGATAGCGTCTGCACTGATTCTTCATCGCCCAGATTTCGAATCACAGTTCGTGTTGCAGATGGACGCCAGTGACACCAGTCTCGGCGCGGTACTTTTCCAACTAATCAAGGGAGAAGAGCGGGTTTTGGAATTCGCTAGCCGCACGGAGTTCAGACCGTATATTGAGGGATATTAATTTAAGGTCGTCACGGACCACAGTAGTTTGCGGTGGCTATGCAACTTGCATAATCCCACCGGACGCCTAGCAAGATGGGCGCTAGAAATGCAGGGCCACGTCTACACTGTAGAGCATAGGAAAGGCCTGCTTGATGCCGTACCAGACGTATTGTCGCGTATGTACTAAGAAAACGCAGTACCAGTCGAGGCAGTCGGATGGGCAAGCGAAACCTAGGATGAATGGTACTGCGAAAAGGTCTGTGAGATACAGATGCATCCGAGCAAAGACCCGCTGTATAAGATGTACGGCGGGCAGCTGTACTACTTCTGCCCAGATGAGAAATTGTCAGCGTCACCAAGGATATGAGAAAACTTGTGCGCGCGTCGCAATGTTCTGGCCCGGTATGTACACCGACGTCGCTGAGTATGTTCGACGATGCTTTGTTTGTCAGCAATGCAAAGTCGAGCAGCGCTCGCCAAGTGGTCTGATGGGAAAACGAGTGATTACTCGGCCATGGCAGATCATAGCAGGAGGTGTCATGGGGCCGAAATCAAAGACCGCTCGAGGAAACAAATATATTCTTATATTCGAAGACCATCATGCAGCATCTCCGAGAGCGGGTCTTCTTGTATAAATCCCGAGGAGCTGCAGGCGGCCTTCGAGAGGGTCATGGCCACGTTGGCCCGAGAGGACGAGTGCCCTCACGTGGTGATACGTGAGGTGGGCAAAGGGGAAGACGAAGAAGAGGACGACGAAGAGGGGGCATTGGCGATACGCTGCCCCGAACCACCTGCGCTGGTTGCTGCATGGGCGTAATGAGTGTACGTCACCCGCAGGCGCCGCAACCAGTGTCACCCAGAGTTGGGCGACCAATTTCGGCTCGCTTGGAGTGCGAGCCCGTCCGCCGCGAAGTCGAAACCGCGGAGACGCAAGCGCCGCCGGCTGGCTCAAAGGCAGCGAAGGGGCCTTCGAGCGAAGAGGCAGTTGGAGCAACGTGCCACCAACACCGCACGAGGTTGGTGAAGGTACTGGAAGCGTCTCTGGATAAGCGCCGGCTAGAAGGCGAGGCGTATTCGCTGTATACGCAGTCGGTGCGCAAGCACGGTGACGCCTTCCGCCGGTGCGCCGGCAAATGGGCGCACCTGCTCGAGGAGGGGCGAGCGGCGTTCTACGCTGCAGAGGATGCGCGACGCAAACTTGCGGAGCGCAGAAAGCGCGAGGGCCTTGAGCGCCAGCTAGCTGAGAAGCGGCGTCAGCGCGCTGAAGCCGAGCGAGAGGTCGCTCCGGCAGGGGCGGCCCTCGCCGAAGCGAAAGCCTGCGCGCGCTCGTTCCAGGCGACGGGGCGAACCAACACGCCAGAGGCGAAGAGCTCAGCGCGCACGCCAACCTCTGGGGCGTCGGAGAAGACGACCCAGAAATCGTGCTATATCTGTGGGCACCCCAATGTGTCGCGCAGCAACAAGTGCCCAGATGTTCGGCTACACAAGGCTTAATAAAGCCCAGTAACGGTAGTCACCGTAATAATGTGATTTTTTTATCGCCCCAGCATCTTCAGATTCCTAGTCGCGGACGCGATGCACGACGCTTCTGTTCATCGCGGACGGAATGGATAGAATCGCTATCTGGTCGATAGATCGATTCTAGGGGGGAGGGGGGGGGGGGGAGTTGTAACGAGTTGAGCACCGCGGCTAACTCGTAGCGGTATGAGTACCGCTGCGCCGCGACGAAACAGAGTAGACACGCGCGCGCGAAGAAAAACACGTGCGAATTAGGGAATAAGGGCGAGAGAGATAGAGAAAGCGAGCGCGCGGTCCTCCGCCGCATCAAGGGTACGCGATCCAGTCGTTTAACGCGTCGTTGGTTAAGCAAATTTACAACTTGTTACAATCAATACAGCAAATTTATTTAGATTCAATGACCCTAACTACAAGTCGATGGGAAACCAGATATTTTTGTAACAATGACATGTAATCTAAATTGGAAGGAAATTCAAGAGAATTTATTACTGTATGAAAGCACAATCGTCCTGATTTAATCTCGTCTTTCATGAAAATGTTAAAATTTTAAAACTACTAAAAAATAATATTTTTGGTAAAGTTAAAGGTTATGTTTACGTAATAGAATCTCAAAATTATTACCACATATTCATATCTTATTATGGTTGCATACCAATAATAAATTTCGAGATACTGATCAAATTGATTCTATCATAAGTGCTGCAATACAAAATGAATATCCAAGATTATACAATATAGTAAAAAATAATATTATACCCGGTCCCTGTGGATCGCAAAATAAAAATTGTGTTTGTATGAATGAAGATAATACACGTTGTACTAAACATGTTTTTAAACCTTCCCGGCTGAAAATATATAATTATTATGTCAAAAAAATATAATAATTATTATGTCAATCAAACCCATTATAATCCTGATGGTTACTCTTCTTACCGACGAAGAAAAAATAGTAATAAAATTACGTTTTTAAAACATAGGATTGCAGATAATAGTTTTGTCGTACCGTATAATCCATATTTATTATTACTTTTAGAATGTCATACTAATGTAGAAATATGTGGTACGATTAATGCTATAAAATATTTGTTTAAATATTTTTATAAAGGTCCTGATACAGCTCTTGTGAAATTTGCAAATGAACATAATCCAGGTTATGAAGACAATGTAAACAAAAATAATGATACATATAAATATGATGAAATATCACAACATCTTTCGACCAGATATGTATGTGCACCTGAAGCTATATATCGCATATGGAAATTTTTACTACATGAGCAATCTTATGTATTTAAAAGATTAGCTGTTCATGAAGAAGATGAACAATATGTTTATTATCAAGAAGGATGTGAACACGAAATAATTGATAAAAATGTCCATACTACATTGACATCTTGGTTTAAATTAAATGAAGAAGAAAAAAATGCAACGCAATATTTATATTACGGAATTCCGTACCATTATGTTTTTGATAAAAAAACAAATGGAATAAAATAAAATAAAACCTTCTATTACTAGAATGGATTTTGTAAATTGAAATGAGCGTGAAGCATTTTTCCTACGATTTTTATTATTTTATGTACGTAGTGCAAAATCATTTGCGGATATACGTACTGTAGATGAAATTTTTTATGATAAATATGCAAATGCTTGTATATCAAGAGGTATTATTAGTACTGATAAAGAATGGAATAAATGTATTAATGTAATGTAATGTTCTTGTATCTCAAAGACCTATTAATTCATTAGAATTATACGATAAATATAAATGTCACTTTATGGACCCAAAATTACCAAAAATTCAAAGCAGAACAAAGAGTTTTAAAAAACACTGAAAGTATTTTATTATTACATGGGTTGAGATGAAATGATTTCCATATATCTAGTATTGTAAATAATTACGATGATGAAGAATATAATAACGAATCACAGGTATGTAAAGATGGTAAAAATTTAGAAACATTAATTAATTCTTTGTCTACCGATCAAAAAAAAAAAAAAAAAAAAAAACGTATGATCCGATCATTAATGCTACAATTTAACAGTATCGGAAATAAATATTATTTTATCGATGGTCTCGGTAGAAGTGGTAAAAGTCATCTACATAACGTGATGATTAGATATTTAATTTCAATGAATGTTCCGTTCATTACAATGACCTGGACTGCTATTGTTGCTAATTTATTAGCTAATGGAAAAACTGTCCATAGTATTTTCAAATTACCATTGAATATTAATAAACAAACAACGTGTAATATTTGTCCTAATTACAAATATGGTTAACATATTAAGAATGTAAAAATTATAATTTGGGATGAAATATCAATGGTTTCAAAACATGCTTTTGAAGCAATTGATAAATGTTTTCGTAATATATGTAAAAATGACCTTCCTTTCGCAGGGAAAGTTATTGTAACATCTGGTGAATTTAGACAAACCCTGCCTATAGTACGGCATAGACACAGAACGAAAATCCTTGAAACATGTGTAAAAAAGAGTATTTTATAGTCAAAATTTTCAAGACAATCATTAAGTGAGAATCTACGATTAAAATCTAGATAATAAATTTAAAAATTGGTTACTTGCCATAAGTGTAAACAAAAATATGACTAAATATGAATTACAAAATAATATAAGAGAAATACCAAAACAATTTATTTGTGAAAATGATTTGAAGACAGAAATTTTTGGACATAAAATTGATCCTAATGATTCGACATTAAAAATTAAAGTAATATTGTCACCGTTAAATTCTAATAGACTAAAAAAATATGAAAGTATAGTTGAAAGAATAGATAGAGACCGCTATATATGCTATAGTGATGATCGAATCCAAAGTGACGCAGATGACAAATTGACAAACACGATACCTACAAAATTTTTAAATTCACTAACATTTAATAGATTGCCACTACATAAATTAATATTAAAAAATGCTGCAATAATTAGTTGCCTAAGAAATTTAGACATTGACGGTGGTATTTGTAATGGTACAAGATTGATAATTAAAGATATGAAACAATATGTTCTTACAGCATATAATGTGCCCTGCCATAATTTCTGCTGGGCAGGGTCAGTTTCATACACATAAGAATTATACACGATTTAATATAACACAAACGTTTATGAAGTTTTTATTCTACGCAATGTGTTTTTGATTGAACACACAAGGAAAATATAAATATTTAGATATCGTTCTACACGTATACATTTACACGATAAAGAAATCAATATTTAATATACATCCAAATTGTACACAATATATTGAGCACTGAAATTTTTTAGAAAATAATTAAGAGTGGTTGGTATTTAACACATATTATTATACACAATTAAATTATAAGCATGTCATTTTGAACATTTTCAAAAAAATACTCCCAGGCAATCCTAATAATTTAGAGGAACTAAACGAAATGCTGCAAAAATATCGCATAACACGTGAGTTTTATAAAAGCATGGCAAGAGCTACTTATGACTCGGTCTGCCTTGTTTTTATCCATGATGATATGTTGGAACCCTTGTCACAGTGCACTCAACTATTTTGTGATGGCACTATTGACGTACGTATACGGACTAAAGCTAACTAATTTATTTGTATTATTTGCTGCAGACTAACCCTGGTAGAAATATTTAGTTCTTTTAAAATGTTTAGCAGTACTTTCGTCAAGAACTCAGGAATTTGATTAAAAGATAAATCTTAAAAATTAACTGTAAATTATTTTGTATTTTTTAAATAGAAAATGTATACTTAGGACTAAGAATAAAATCATATATTCGTAAATATGTTTATTATTTTATAGCAATATCTATAATTACATAAAAATAAAAAAAAAACGTAATAAATATTATCTTTACTTTAAACGGTATGCTCACACCTTTTTTTTGCACACTCTCAGTTGAACAACTTTGTTTTTCACACTCAGTTGACTAGGGATTCGCGTGCAATCTACTTTAAGTACTTTTTTACTATCATAAACATAATGATATTGTTGAAGGATTTTGAAGCGAATCACCTTGCAAAATTTCAACCTTCTAAGTTCGTTGGTCTTTAAATTAAAGAAAGAAGAAAATTTTTGATTAAAGAAGTCCACAAGAAATTTTTTAGCAAGATTGGTTACCCAGATACTTTGATGTCCCCCTGTCAGACAACAAAAATTACGGATCGCACGTCCTAAGCCCCATCATTAGCAGTTTTAGACACTATCCGTGGCTGATATGTTCATCTACGCAACGAAAAGTACAAATCTAATTTCTTGGTCTCCGTCATCGCAATGTGGATACTTAGACACCGCTTGATTACAACACTAAAGTTTGAACAGCGCGCGTTTTACGTCCGAATCTAGAAGATAGGCTTTCTGACTTAGACGCATATGCACTACATGAGCCAATCACATAACGTCTATCTGGGCTTTACAACATCCCGTCACGACCTTTTTTATATGTAAAGGATTTACTTTTATACACCTTAAAAATCGCGGAGCACACTTCATAGACCCATAGTAAACCCTAAATGTAAAATATAGTTTTGTTCGTAAAATTTTGGATTCAGTACTACATTATTTCATAATTAGCAAACCGTTGCTAAATCGTAGCAGTGACCGCTGACCAACGATGTTGCCAAACTACTGATAAACAGCCCTTTGATTTGGCTCATTTTCTACCAGGGTCATCTTGCTGTTACTTATATTTA
>JAZHPH010000354.1:78451-103527 GCA_037356405.1 Nasonia oneida | reverse complement strand
AAAAAAAGTGTGACGTTAAGCTAGTAGCTAAAAATGAAAATTTGTTCCACTTTAATATAATGTAGGATAGGATAGGATAGGATTTATATAAACAGATAACGTAACATTAGAAAAAGTGTAAGAGTAGGGCTGGTAGCCCGGAGAACCAGAGAATCGGAGAAGTATAGGAGAGGATTTATATATAATGATAACGTAACATTAGAAAAAGTGTGACGTAGGGCTGGTAGCCCAGAGTACCGGAGAATCGGAGAAGGGTAGGAGAGGATTTATATAAAGATACCGTAACATTAGAAAAAGTGTGTCGTAACGCTGGTAGCTCGTAGAACCACATAATCGGAGAAATATGGTTCCACGTTAATATAATGTAGAATAGGTTAGGAGAGGATTTATATAAAAAGATAACGTGACATTAGAAAAAGTGTAACGTAGGGCTGGTAGTCTGGAGAACCAGAGAATTGGAGAATATTTGTTCCACTACAATATAATAAAGGATAAGATAGGATAGGATTTATATAAAAAGATAAGGTAACATTAGAAAAAGTGTGACGCAGGGCTGGTAGCCCGGAGAACCGGAGAATCAGAGTAAATTTGTTCCACTTAAATATAATGTAGGATAGGATAGGACAGGATTTGTATAAAAAGTAAGCGTAGTATCCAAAAAAGGGTGACGTATGGCTGGTAGCCCAGAGAACTGAAGAATCAGAGAAAATTTGTTCCACTTTAATATACTGTAGGGTAGGATAGGTTTTATATAAGAGGAAAACGTAATATCAAAAAAAGTGTGACGTAGGGCTTGTAGCACGGAGAACCAGAGAATCTAAGAAAATTTGTTCCGGGAGAACCGAAGAATCAGAGAAAATTGGTTCCACATTAATATAATGTATGGTAGGATATGATTTATATAAAAAGTAAACGTAGTATCCAAAAATGATTGACGTAGGGCTAGTAGCCTGGAGAACCGGAGAATTGGAGAAAATTGGTTCCACGTTAATATAATGTATGGTAGGATATGATTTATATAAAAAGAATACGTAGTATCAAAAAATAAAGTGTGATGTTGGGCTAGTAGCCTGGAGAACCAGAGAATCGAAGAAAGTTGGTTCCACTTTAATATAATGTAGGATAGATAGGATTTATATAAAAATATAACGTATTATCGAAATAAAGTGTGACATAGGTCTGGTAGCCCTGAGAACCGGAGAATTGGAGGAAATTAATTTTACTTTTATTCTAAGGTTAGGTCTTTGCCGCAACTGCCATCGAAATCACGCCTGTGAATGTACACTTTCTCGGTGCAAACAATGCAAGCAGTTTTATCACATGCTACTTCACACGACGAAACCGTATTCGGCTCCCACCTTACACACCTTCTTACACACTTTTAAATGCTTGTACTCCGATACACATCTTATTTTAGTTTATAAATTTATCTTTGTATTCCGTAAAATTCAGTTTCCAGAGAGGTTTTATGCCGCTCTTTAGAGCCTAAACGAATATCATTATTGTGGCTTTAAAATTGTTGCGGCTTGCTTCTAACAGTAATGAAAGCAAACACGCTGTGTTGTTAGTACAAAAATCAGTTTATTATATTATGTATGAATCGGATCTTACAGCTAGTTAAATCTAAGTTTTTAAATGGCGCGGTGTACAAATATTTAAATCGAGACTGAGTTTATTATGAAGTGTTGATTTTTTAAGATTTCATTTTCTTCTAGCTCTTTGAATGATGTGCAGGTCCAGTAATACTAGAATCTGCAGTGCTTCCATCTGTTGGAAAAAGTATGCTTGCGTGCGCAATGTCCGTCCCTTAGGGAGAAGCCTCGACCAAGCGTCAGGTATGCGACCCGAAGAGTGGAGGGGTCTAATGACCCTTGCACCGAGCTCAGCACCTCTGCAGCGACGGATAATCTTGATACCTAGATCAGTGTCGCATTAACGCCCGCAGATTTCTGAACTATTATAACCGTTATGTCTCTATCATAAAAGCATTGCAATATTGCGTTATAGACATGCAATTATTACGAGACGTGCTTTGGTTTTCCCCGGCTACTTGTAGTCTGGACGATTTTCGTAGAATTTGCCCGTTAGCAATGATGTACATATGTTGACTACAGAAATTATTTTGAGTTCAAACAAAAATAGTAGTTTATTTACCTAAATTCTTAACCAATTCCAAAAATATTAAACATCAGGTATTCTCCATGTAGGAGTGTTCTCGACCTTCAGAACATGCTGGGATACCGAAAACACGCACGACAACAAGGTCACTAACAAGGATGACGAGAATGTATACGAGAACGAAGTAATTCTGTCTACCGCAAATATTTTCCTGGATGCCACACTTACGAAAAGCTGTATTATGTGAATATTCAAATTCAAAATGTGAAATGTGTAGTTTCTCGACTCATTGTCAGATTTATACGTCCTGTGTTGAACTCAATCACTTTACTACTCTGTTTACAAACCACAGGACCAACCAGGGGTACCATTAAAAGATTCTTATTGTGTGCTCGTAGGTATAGTTAGAACTATAAAGTTCCTTTATTTATTTTCTCAGTCGCAGTACGAAAAGATGAGGCTCTAACGCGAATATGTCATAACAAATGTAGTACACGGGCTCTCTGAAAAAACAATGTAAATTATTTTTAACGAAAAATAGAAGTTGTATCGAAACAAAATATTATTTAACTATCGAGTCAAGATAAACAGCAAATGTCAACGTGTTCTTGTTGAACTGTAGATTTTTCTCATGTTGCTAAGGCTGCTGTAATAATTTATGAGCAAGGATGTTTGTTAGTTATTGAAATGTGTAATAGATGTTACAAAGACGATGACCGGAGTAGAGGATCTCATATAGCGCGAATAACAAAAGTTAATAAACTTAGTGATTCTATTTTTACAATATATTAACTTAAAAAAAGTTGTTCGTTTACTCGCCTGTGACACGAATTTGTATCCGGTTTACAAGAGGACTTATAAGCGTGGAAAAGATTTGTTAGGATGACTAAAAAAAAAAAAAAATAATTTAGCATTTTCAAAAGGTGATTAAAGTTGAATATCAATTAAACATATATCGTCGGTCTCTACGAAGAGTAGTGCGGTTCAGATTTGCCACGAAGTACATTCAGATCTTTCCCGCATAAAAAAAATCCAATTGTTTTGGAGATAAAAAAATAGTTATTTTGGTTGAAATTAATAAAATTGCAATATTTTTAGTTTCCAAAAAATGTTTGAAAAATTTGAAAATTAAAAAAATTTTTATTAGAAACTTTAATTGGAAAAAAATTAGAACTTTAAAGGCAAATTAAAAAAAAACTTTTAAAATATTGCAATTTTATTAAAATATGAAATGTACAAGTCTTTGCTGCAAATCTGAACCGTACTAGTCTTCGTGGCAAATCTGAACCGTACTACTCTTTGTAGAGACCGACGATATAAAGGAGGCAACTGCGTAGTAGGAACGTGTTGTACGACTATGTGAAATGCACGTAATGGTCTTGTGCGTGTCGAGAGTTATACGTACAAGTGAGTTATGATGAAAGTATTAGTAATGAACGTAAACGACGAGCGTCCTGGGACAATCGACTGTAACTGACGTAGCCAGTTCAGCCGGACGGCACGAAGCGGTATTTTAAGGCAGGTTAATTTATTAATTATATGCTAAATTTTACCTGAATAAAATTCCCTGGATCAGTTTCACGAGAGAGATACCCGGGTGCAATGTCATTAGTACAAAATAAGAATAAACTAAAATACTTATATCCCGGTTTGGGATTGTTACTAGGTCGGTCTGAACTACAGGCTTAATGGCTTCCTCCGGCTCTCATTTGACAACACGTGGGGAAAATTCTTCTACCTGGGTTTAAGTGTGATGTGTATGCTTAGGAGGATTGGAGAGTAACTGACTGGCGTAGTGCGCGAGCCGCTAGCATGCCGAGAGAGGTGCGCGTTTGCATTTACGCAACACTATTACTGAGTTTAATTGCGCGCAGACGCGCCCAAAGAATCCCGAGTGGCTGGAGTTCACGTGAGATAAAGAGAGAGAGAGAGTGAGCACGCGCCCGAAGCGAGAAAGTAGGCGTGGCTACTCTGCCGAACGCGCACCGCCGTAACTTGCTGTTCAGGCCCGTACCTATAAAAAAATAAAAAAAAAGGTGCCGGGCCCTAAGGTGTAGTGCACACACGTGCAAGGCTGCCTTGGCTCCCTTGTCTAAGTCAATATGGGCATTTGGCGTTGCATCATGTATATACCGGCGATCGACTACAGTTATTTTAAGTTTTTCCTGACTATTCGCTATTATTAATTATAGAATAAGACCTCATGTACATAATATTTACTACAAATAAATTTATTACGACAGTTTCCTGATAAGGGTGGCATCGACCACCGAAACGTCGAAGGAAGAAAATAGAAAAAACTATTGTGATTTTTCTTCCTTCCTTACACACAACCTGACTCGGGAAGACCGATAGAGTCAACATCTATCCATTTTTTTATATAATCTGGTTGTGTACTTAAATAGAATTGTATAAATAGCCATAATTGTATTAAGTTTAAGTTTCTGTAGATAAATATACTTATAAAAGGTATATATACTTCTACTTACTTAACGTGTTACCCAACACTACCTATTCAGTAATCCTTCTCATTCATTTTGCTTCCTAAGGAAGCCTTGTAATAGTAATTTTTAGAGTTTGTGTAAAAACATATGGGAAGTGTGTTTTGATGCATTTTAAGTTGAAAAATGGTTTTTGGAAAATGTCCGTACGGATGTATGTGCGTATGTAGACGCCTGTATCTCAGCTTCTACTCAGTGGATTTTAACCCACCAAGTCTCATTTTCTTTGTTTTTACTAGAATATTGTGGGAAACAGTCCATTTTAATATTTTATGTGAGCGTTTTTTTATAGTGATTTTGTAGTTTTGATATTTCAGTTTTTCTAATTAAGTTATTCAAAAAGTTAATAAAAGTAAAATGCTCAATATGTACCTGAAGGAGAATAAAATTACCTCTTTTTGCCGCGGAAAATTGATATTATCGTTCGTCGTTCTTTTATTATACACCATACAGCGCAAGTTTTTAAAATTGTTTTAACTTGAAAACTAAATGTTGAATCTTTTAAAAAAAAAACATGATTATTGAAAGTAATTACGACTATATCCCACTTAAATTTTAAGTTATTTCATGGGTCAGATCCTGAGAAAAACATCAAAAACTACGTGACGCGATAACTGGAGTAAAATAGTACATTGTACAACAAGAGGCGAAAATGGGCTTTTCCAAGCGAGGATGATATTTGAGCACGAGTGGTAGTCGAGGGCGCCGTAGACGCTTGAGACGGACACAAGTGCTCAAACATCATCTGAGTGTGGAAAAGCATATTCGCCCCTCGTTGTTCATCGGGCTTTTTATAACAAGTGTATAAGGAAGACCATTTTTGTTGCCTATGAATTTTAATAAATTTTGAAAATTTTGGAAATTGTTTCGAAAGTTTTTAACGATTTAAAGCTTTAGTAGTAAATCAAAGGCATTTTGGACAGAGAAGAGTGGGAGTGGGGGATTCTCTCCAAAGTGCCTTGAAAAATCAGAGGCTCTTCTGACAGACAAAGAGAGGAAAAGGAGGGCTCTCTCCAAAGTGCAAATTGCACTGTGGAGCGTAAACAATCTCGAGTTTTCTTTATATTCTCTATGGTGTCATGGAACCACTTACATCCATACGGACATTTTCCAAAAATACTTTTTTTAGACTAAAAATGCATCAAAGCACACAAAAGATGTGGTGTGGACCGCAGGCTAACAAGGGAACTACCCCAGGTATTCAGTGCGAAGAGCGACTTAAAAAGTAAGAAAGTGCTACGTGTGGTACCCACAGTAAAGATTAACCTTAAGTATCTTATCTTATCATTGTATAATTAAGCGTATGAATAGCGTAACCTAAACAAACATTACATACTGGTGATAAATTATGCATCAAAAATGTGTATGAACATATAGTCAGTTACTAGTATTGAAGCTTCTTTTTTCGTACGTAAATTATTTTACGTTTTCGATGTAAAAAAGCCTACGAAATAAAGGAAAAAAAAAGTTTTGATGCAACATTTATATTACTAATTCCGTACAAATTTTATTGACAATCAGAGAATTCACAGGATGCCTCATTCAGGTTTCTTATTGTCGATAAAGGTGATCGCATGGCAGAAAACTGATGTCAGAATTGTGTAAAGCGACCTAGAAAACATAAGGGTTAAGTATAAACAATGTTCAAAAAGTTTTTAAACAAGCATGAACGAAAAATAAAAGAAATGTGCATTGCATGCGGAAAACAGTATTTAATAATTGCAAAATTTTCAAACTTTGAAGATTCGATGCTCAAAAATATCAAAAAGGTAGGCTTTAGGATAGGTCAATCTTTACTGTGGGTATCACGCTCTTCGCGCTAAACATCTGGAGTGGTTCCCTTGTAAGTAGGCTTTTTCACCTCGTGTAGTTGCAGTACATGTCTTCGCTACGTCGATGAGTGGGCAAAAATATTTTTTTCTAGTCAGCCAAAAAAGGTCACTTCAAGCTCGCTTATAAGGTCAAAAAAAAAAAACGCAAAAATTGTGCACGTGTGGCAAAAAAATGTGGACTCAATTAGAAGAACTTATTCCTAAGAAAAATATAGATTTAAGCTACTTACTTCATAGAATGGTGATCGGTATATAATCTTGATGATTATAATTGAAAAGCCATAAGTAACTAATTGAATCCAATAGGTCTGAAGTATTGGATTATAGCAGTATTTCAGCAAATAGAGTAATAATTGATTAAATAATATATTGGTTACTAGAGACGATAAAAATGAAAACAATCCGATCTGTTCATAAAAATGCTTCATATTATTATGATAATTGATTTATTTATAATTATTGATCTGTAAAAAAATTAGTTTTTTAACTATTCACGAAAAAAATTCATGAGAACATTTTATTAAAAATGTCTAAAGTTTATAACATTTATTTGACTTATGCTACAACAGTACTTTTTAGCCCTACAGCAAGGAGGGAGAGGTTACTTATATAATACAAAACTGTTAAGGTTGCGGATAGGAAAACGGTCACTGAGTAACCTGTCAGTTGGTTACTTGAATAGCTGCTACTCGATTTGACTGAACCCAACCTAACCTAACCTAACCTAACCTAAGCTATAAATGAAGTAAGAAGTAACGACGGATCCGGTAACTGGCCGATTTTATTTATGTGATAATAAACGATGTGCGATTTTGTGATTCTCCAGACAGAAAAACGTTAGGACCGTGGTTTGTCACTTATAAGCTATACCTACAGTGTAGTTGGATATTGCTTTCCCACACACTTCTATCATATCAAGTGGCGCGGATTATTAGTGCTATATGTTCTAGACATCAATATACATATACGATATTTAGAATAAAGAGGTTGCCGGCCATAGTCTTCGTTTCGGAGCAATAACAGTAACTACCTAGCCTCCGCAGAGAGCAGTTGTAAGAGAGAGAATATGTCGGGCGAGTTTGTGTTTACTTAAATAAAGTTAAGCTTAAGAAGCCAGTGCAATTGTTAATTGCCGCCACCTCATCACCTCTCACGATCCATGGAATATATCAACATGCTAGCAGAGCGTGGTTTTGGTTTAGTTTTTTTCTCTGTGCTCTACGTCGACCCGCAGGTGGCGTAGGACCAGCTAAAGCGCAGTTAAGCGCAGGAAAAGTGATGAGGACAAAGGAAGCACATGTCAGATCAAGTTAAAAAAGAAAAAGAAAAGGCACTCAAGGGAGAAGTGACCAGCAGTGACAGTGAAGACGAATTTCTTGATACAGAAGACAAATAGGTGAAAATTGAAAGTGATCAAAAGTCAGTTACCGGCACATTCGAAATGGCGGCTTCCGAGAACAAAGGATTCACACTACAAGTATTTGACGGCACACACTATGACAAGTGGAAGTATAAATTGAAGTTATTCTTGGAATTCAAAGAGTGTAACGAAGTTATCGAAAATGAAGAAAGGCCGGAAACAATATTGGAAGCTGATTGGAAAAAGAAAGAAATAATTATATTGTGAACAGTATGACAAATACGCAATTGGAATTGATTATTTCAGAAGAAAGTGCCAAGAAAATGATTGACAAGTTAGACGAGAATTATTTGATTAAAAGCAGTGCAGTGAAACTATTGTGTAAAAGAAAGTTACTCGACTTGAAAATGGAAGAAAGTGAAAACCCAACAGACTTTTATAATAATTTTGAAAAACTTGTGAACGAACTGAAAAATGCAGGGAAAATGTAACAAAGGAAGATAGATTGAATTATTTTTTATTAGCACTGCCAGAAAGTTTATCGCATATAGTCGATATAGTTGATGCATTACCGGAAAAGGACAAAACGGTAGAATTTGTGAAATCAAATTTGGAATTAGAATTCAAGAAAAGACATGCTTTGTATGTGGTGGTATAGGACACATACAATACGATTGCCCGACGAAAAACAATTCTGGGAATCGCGCGCCACAAAGAGGAAGGGGAAACAAGCAGAGGCTACTCGCAGCGGCGAGGCAGCGCACGCGGCGGACGCGGGAGCAGCCAGCATCGTGGAAATTTCAACCGGCGCGGCGGCAGCGGCTACGGGCAGCGCGGCAGAGGCACGAGAGACAGCGACGGCAGCCAAGGTCAACAGACGGACAACAACAGTACGGCATTTAGCGCGTCAGCACAGGTTAATTCTGCGAATAATGAGAACGGTAATGTAAATAGAATTGATTGGATTTTGGATAGTGGGTGTTCGGACCACCTAATAAATAACCAAAATTATTTTAGCGATTTTATTGTATTAAAGGAACCGATTAATGTCAAAATAGGAGATGGTAAAATTTTGAAAGTAACCAAAGTAGGACATGTAAATAGTAAGTTTGAAACGTTTAATGGAAATGTAACTAATATCGAAATAAAAAATGTTTTTTATGTGAAAGATATGGATAGGAATTTAATTAGTTTTGCAAAAGTAACTGACAATCATAAAGCTGTATTGATTGGAGAAAATGCTGAAATTTATAAAAATAATAATTTAGTAGCAGTAGCTTGGAAAAAGAATAGAATTTATAGAATGACGAGTTATTTAGAAAATGATCTTGAAGCAAATTTGACAACTAAAAGAGATAAGGATAAAATGACTAAAAGAGAAATGGCATAGAACGCTAGGTCATGTAAATTTTAATTATTTAAATACTATGTGTAAAAATGATGTATTGGTAGGTTTACCCAAAGTAATAGAGTCAGATCATTTTAAATGTGCTACGTGTATAGAGAATAAAATGCACAATATACCATTTGATAATAACAGGAAAAGCGCAAGAGAAATTTTAGAAATAGTTCACACAGATTTAAATGGGCCTCATTCTGAAGGTTATAAAGGAGAAAAATATTTTCTTACTTTTATTGACGATTACAGTAAGGTTGCTAAAGTTTATCCTATTAAGTCTAAAGATGAAGTATACGATAAGTTTGTTGAGTATATAAATTTAGTTGAGAACAAAACGGGAAAGGAAATTAAGTAATTGAGATGTGATAATGGAACCGAATATTTGAATAAAAATATGTATAGAATATTTAAAGGAAAGGGAATTGAATTAGAACCATGTCCACCGTATGTACATGAATTGAATGGTACTGCGGAAAGGTACAATAGGACAATTATGGATAGTGCTAGGTGTTTATTAGCCGAGGTAAAATTAGAAAAGAAGTACTGGCCAGAAGTAGTCTGCGCTGCAGCTTATTTGAAAAATAGAACGATTGCAAACATGATTGAAAGAAACAAATCTCCTTATGAGATATTTTTTAATAAGAAGCCAGATACAAAATATTTTAAAATTGATGGCAGCAAAGTTTTTGTTAGGGTGCCAGAAAGCAAAAGAAATTCAAAATGGGATGGGAAAGCTGATTTAGGAACTTTGGTAGGTTATGATGAAACAGGGTATAGAGTTTTGATTAGAGATAGAGTCATTGTAGCAAGACACGTTGATGTAGTTGAGGAAGATGTCAAATGCATAGGTTTAAATGAGGAATTCGAAAGTGAGAACTCAAGTGAAAATCTTGACAATGAAAATGAAAATTTACCTTCCCATACTACGACTCTCGAGTCTAGTAAGGGAAGTAAAACTGATGATAAAAGAAAAGTACCTGAAACATAGAGGTCTCAAAGAGAGATTAAAAAGCCTAGTAGATTTGATGATAACTATGTATATAGCGGCTGTATTTATGTAAATTATTGTAGCGCCGATAGTCCTGTAAGTTTTGAAGAGGCAATTGAAAGTAATGAATCTAGTTTTTGGAAAAATGCCATGGATAAAGAGATGGATAGTTTAAAGAAAAATAAAACGTGGCAATTAGTTGAAACACCAAAGAATGAAAAGGTATTAGACTTGAAATGGATTTATACAAAGAAAAGCGAAAATGTTTATAAAGCGAGAATAATTGTAAAAGGTTTCCAACAAACGGATGTGTTGGACGATATTTATTCACCTGTTGCTAAGACTCACGTTAAAAGTATTATTGTCGTATTGTTGTCAAAATGGTTTATTAGTTGAGCAAATGGACGTCGAGACAGCGTTTTTGAACGGGAACGTAAAATCGAAAGTTTTTCTAAAGCAACCTGAAGGGTATGACGATGGTACTGATAGAGTATGTATGTTAAATAAAGCACTGTATGGATTGCGTGAGAGTCCACGAGCGTGGTATGAGTGTCTCGATGACTATGTAAGCGAATTAGGTTTTGTAAGAAGCGAACATGATTATTGTTTATATATGTTAAAAGAAAAGGATGAGATTATTTATTTAATTATATTTGTAGATGACCCGTTAATTTGCTGTAAGAATAGAAAGAATTTAGATTCGATTAAAAATTTGTTAAAAGAAAGATTCCAAATGAAAGATTTAGGTAAGATAAGTACGTATTTAGGTATTAATATTGAATATGATGAAAAGAAACATGAAATGTCATTAGATCAGAAAAAGTACATTGAATCGTTAGCTAGACAATATCAGATTAAAGAAGCGAAATTATATGAGACTCCAATGGAGCCAAATTTAAAATTAGAACCTGCGGAAGACTTAAATGAAAATGTAAAATACAGAAATTTAATAGGAGCACTTTTGTATATACGTTCAGGAACTAGATTAGATATAAGTTATAGTGTTAACTATTTAAGTCGTTTTCAGAACGGTTTTAATGAGACGCATTATAAGTATGCTTTGAGAGTTTTAAAATATTTATATTTAACTAAAGATTTGAAATTGAGATTTAAGAGAAATGACAAAGTAGATATTCTTGAATGTTATGTTGATGCCGATTGGGCAGGAGATTGTGTAGATAGGAAATCGACGACTGGATATGTTGTAAAGCTGTTTGGAAATGTAATTTATTGGAAGTCTAGAAAACAAGGGAGCGTAACAAAATCGTCAACAGCTGCAGAATATGTTGCACTGTCTGAAGCGGTGAGTGAAATCTTATTGATTAAAGACTTGTTAAACGATTTTAATGTAGAGATTAAGAAACCTGTAAATATTTATGAGGATAACTCTGGCGCAGTCAGTATAGCGAAGTATGGTAATTTTACTAAAAGATCAAAGTACATTGAGGTACATTACCATTTTATAAATGAAAATTATGTTAAGGGTATAATAGATATTGTTAAAGTCAGTTCGGAAAAGAATTTAGCAGATATTTTTACCAAAGCTCTAGGAAGAGTAAGATTTGAAAAATTGAAAGAATTATTGAACTTAATTTAAAGAATATCGTAATTATGAAAATATAAATGTAAGGAGGCGTGTTGAGATATAAGGTACATTTATATTATAGTGAAAGAGAGCTACTAGTAAGAAGCGCCACCTTACGTTCATGATTGTTAGTGCGTGCGAGCACGGCGCGAGTCACCACTTGTGAGTCAGCCTCCGCAGAGAGCGGTTGTAAGAGAGAGAGTATGTCGGGCGAGTTTGTGTTTACTTAAATAAAGTTAAGCTGAAGAAGCCAGCGCAATTGTTAATTGCACTGGCTTAATTGCACCGCCACCTCATCACCTCTCACGATCCATGGAATATATCAGTCTCAAGCCACAGCGATGAGTGACGTCATGCATTAGTAGGGGGACCAGCGCTCTCTCACTCTCTCACTATACATACTCTAAACATACCTCAATCTATTATCTATTGTTTTTTCTTTTCTCACTTGTAATGCTGTAAACTTACTCTCTCTCTCTCTCTCTCTCTCTCTCTCTCTCTCTCCTCACTCAACTTCGCAACACACTATCCATATCACACTTTAAAATAGCAGCTAAAAACTACTTCTTTAATCTAGAAAATACATAAACATCACTCAAACATACACACATTCACTCTCATCTCATTTCACCTCATTCCATTTCACACTCCTCACACGCACTAGCACCCTTACACAATACACCCTTACACAAAATTTTCTTATTCTTATTATAATATACTATAATTATATATGTACAACACAATATACAGCAATAAAAACAATTAAATCTAAATCTAAATCTCCCGTGTGCTTTCGTTCCACCGCGCGCGCTCTCTCTCTCACCTTCGCGCACGCGCTCTTTCTCTCTCTCTCTCACACACACACGCACACATACTGTCTCACTCATTACTATTATATTCGGAGAGAGAGCAAGAGAGCACACCTCGTCTAAGGTGTTTCTCCTTCTCGCTCGAGACGTGCGTTCTTGCTGACCTGTCAAATTTGTACAACGTGCGACCGAGAAAGAAAATATCTCGCTCAATCCGCAGCTGCAAAATGTTTGTTATTATTAAAAATTGATTAATAATATTAAATCACTAAAATTCGATCACTCACTCACTAGTTGTTCAATTTTTTTATTATTAACTGTTTTTTCTTTACTTGTGCGCTTTCGCACATTTTGCGCACAACGAAAATTTGCAAAGTTTACAATACTGCCATAGACTTACCCGATGTCTACGATAGTAGATACGATCGCAATCATGGCATTTACTGTATCTTGTAATCTGCGGAATGGCAAGTACCTCGTCACTCGGCCGGACGTATCGCTCTTCCACTATCTGCCTGCGTGTTACGGCATAATTTTCGACGATTACACTAGGGCGCTGCTCATTGGGATTGCTCGTCTCAGTGACAGACAGCCGTTTTCCAGGTGGACCTTCCAATGAAACCGCGATCTCCTCTTCTTATTTTGCTGCTGCTGCTGATGACCGGGCGATTTCATCGGTGTGACCATTAATTCGAAGCAGTTCAATCGTAGACCTCTTTGACTATCGTTCGGGCTCATTGGAGATTTTCTCATGGAAGATCTTTGGGGGTTACTATACAGTGCTGTGCAAAGTGCCAACGAGTTTGATGTGAACGAAAGATTATCGATTAATTGTGCTATTGTTGAAGATGTAGTGGGTGATGGACGAGTGTGTTTGACTGATAAATCAGTGAATAAAAAGTCCATATTGACTATTGTGAATAGTGACAACTTGTTTCTACCTCGAAGTTTAGTCACCGCCTATACGTAAGCAATCAGAGGACAAATACGTACGGGGGAGCTTTACAGATATTGGAATCTCATTCGAAAGAGTGGCAGAAGGACACAGAGAAATGCGGCTATGGATCTTGTTAATTTGGCAAATGTTCAGATACCTGTCGAACTTTTCCACATTTGGACGTAGTGCCCCGCCAATTTATGACGGGACACGAACCGTTAGCGTTACTTAACAACGACATTTCACAAGTAAATGGATTAATTTCGTGCGATATATTACCACCACAAAATCTATATCACCCATTATAACCCGTAAAAATGCACGGTAAATTAATATTTCCATTATGTCGAACGTGTTGTGAACAACTGACACAAGATGACTGTCCTCGTGAGGATGTGGAAGAGCGCGTATTGCGGGGGACGTGGGTGTCGGAAAAGGTGAAAGCGGCTGTCACATTGGACTACGTTGTCAAGTTTGTGCAAAAGGTTGCGGTGTCAGGATATCTACCAGACTGTATTACAGAAGAGGATAAGGAGCGCTACGTTAAAGAGTTAAGACACTACGAGGGTATCAGCTTAAATAAACATGATATATGTTCCAATGCGGGACTACGATCGGTAGCCAAACTCTGTCTCATTTCTCTGTGGAGAAAGTTTGGTCAACGCGAGAACTTGACAAGAACACTTGTGAAAAATCGAGAGACATTGATAAATTTACTTACCAGTGCAGAGGTGGAGGTTAACGGTATTTTACCTGTTAATGACGATACGCTCTACGTCAATTGGTGCTACAGAGATGAGGCTCTGACATCCTCAATAGCGTCATCAATGACAAACGTTGTCCTGGATGCATTTACAACGGCACAAGCACGGCTCAAACTATTTGACTATCTGCATGCTTTGGGTCCTCGAGTTCTCTACTACGACACTGATTTGTTATTTTATGTTATTTTATGTTTGTAAAGGTGAAACGGTGAGTACGAGCTACCGATCGGCACATCACTGGGTATTCTGGCGGATGAGCTAGCCGACAAGGGTCCTGGGACATATATAACGACCTTTTTGTCTGTTGGTCCAAAGTTTTATGCGTACAAGTGTAAACAACCAAATGGTCAAGAGGAGTGTGTGTGTAAAGTTAAAGGTATTCGACTGAATTACGCAAATAGTCAGCTAGTAAACTTTGATTCAATTTGAGCGATGGTCACTTCTCCGAATTTGGAAATAGTATTGAATAATTCCGCTATGCGTAGAACGATATTTCATGATGTAATAACCCAGGAAGTGACAAAGACATGCAAACCCGTATATAACAAAAGAAGATTTGTAGCGCTCAACAAAAGTTATCCATATGGGTATAAGATTGGTATGTAGCGAAAGTCAAAGCACAGATGGCGTTATAAGACATGCTTCTCATTGGACGAACCTGGTGGTGTTATCATTATGAAACTGATTGGTCGTTTGCCACAATATCAATGTAACCTGATTGGTTGTTTAAAGTAATGCTGACTTCACCTCTCTAAAAAAACGCCGGTGACGGTGGTAGTGGTGACGGCGGGGATAGCAGTAGTGATGGAGGTGGAAAGATCTGGAAAGAGTATATAAGGTGTCCAGCGAGCGCAAAAAAGTTATCTAAGGACTAGTCACTGGTATTCGAGAACAAGAGAAATTAACGACTATAACTACAAGTTTCTTCTTCGATAAAAAAAGTATGTATATTTATAATTGTTATTATTATTGTGTTATCTATTATTATTATAATTAAGATCATAAGTTGGCGATGGCGCCACCCGAAAGTAAGCCGCCTGACAAGGCTGATATCAATTTTTACAAGTGGCATAAAAATAAAAAAGTTGTGATGTGTTTTATTTGTGGTGGTGTTGATAAGAGTTGCTTTGAAAGATTGAATAACACGAAATTCATGGAGAAAATATGGTAATTTGCCCTGAACACAATGCCATAACCTCAAACTACGATGAGTCAACACTAAATGAAGATACAAGAAAAGTAATTGCACAGTTAAGATTAAGTATGATAAACGAAATAAGAGAAATGGTATTAAATGAATTAGAAGAAGATAATACCTCCAGTGCCAGTCAGCAGGATGAGGATGAAGCAAAAGATATACATAATCTAAAGAAAGAAAACAAGTTACTAAAATTATTAAACATTGGACTACAAGATAAAAACTCATTACTCAAAGAACATCTGAATCATGTTAAACAAGTTAAGAACAAGTCTTTTTCCCAAATTCTTACTGATGAAATTCCTAAACAAAAACGAATTCCCAAAATCATTATAAAAAAGAAAAATAGAGAGGATGGTAATGACCTGAAGAGAAATGTCACTCATTATTTGAACAAAGCAAAATCAATTCAAACAAAGAAAGTGATATTCAAGAATGATAGTGAAGTTATTATTAGGTGCATGAATGAAGCAAGTGCTATTGATACCGAAAAATCGCTAACTAAGAAATTATCCAATACATGCACTATTGAAAAGGAAGAGGTTAAAAAACCCAGGCTAAAAGTAGTCGGATTTGATAACTATGGACAAATGGACATAAAAACTATAGAAGAGGATATAAATACTAGAAACTTTAAGAAATTTGAAAGTAAATGTACAGTTGTGCACACGTACGTAAATAAAACAACAAAATTACAAAGTGTCATTTTAGAAGTTACTGCTGAAATATACAAACACATTAGAGAAAGCAAAAACAGGATTTTTGTAGGATACCAGAATTGCAGAATTTATGATGACTTAAACCTACAACCTTGTTTAAATTGTGGTAGGTTTGGGAATAATGGAATTAAATGCTCTAATGAAAAGGTGTGTTTGAAATGTGCTGGATCTCATAATAGTGTATACTGTAACAGGATAAATGAAACGTGCTGCGTAAATTGCCTATACAGTAACAATACGTACAAAACACAGTACGATACTAAGCATGTTGCAAACGATAGTCAACACTGCCAAGTTCTAATAAACAGAATTCAAAAGTATATAGCTATTACTGACTATCCATTGACTCCAGTTATTCAGAGATACATCGGTAAGATAGATATCTACAAAAACACCGGAGCTGAATCAACAAATGCAAGACAGAAATCACAATCCATGACGTCACTATCACCACGCAGCAGTATTCTTTCAATCCCAAGGAAAACCGACGCAGCTAAAAACGGGTAATACGATCATGGAGCAAAACATCGAGTTAATTGACAGTGTACAAAAAGATATGATTCAAACAGAAAATACTTTTCATAGTGTTATCACTCTCAATAATTACGTGAAATATAAAAAAGAATATATTTTATACTTAAATATTCGTAGCCTTAATGGTAATTTTTTACAACTGCAAGCACTTATTGAGAGCTTAAATACTAAGCCTAGTATTATAGTTTGCGTCGAAACTTGGATCATAGATTATTATTACCAATATAAAACAATTACTATATAACATGAAATATTATTCTTCGAGTTACAGAGGGTCAAAGTAGGTGATCTAAGCATTTTTTGCATTTTTTACACATTTTAATTAATTCATCGCTTTCCAGGGAAGCATTTTTCACTATAGATATACCGATAGTTTTTTTTGTAAAATTTTCTCACTTTTTCAATAAAAATACTTTTAAATGCATAGATATATGTTATACCTGTCTTATAAGCCATTTAAACGTTAATATTAGTAAAAGCAAGATTTTGATCCGGACTAGGACTACCAAAAAATTCATGGAGATAGCTTTTTATAGTGCAAAAGTCCCAGCATAGGTCCCAGAATGGGTCTTGACCATTTTATAACCTAAAAAAATCCATCTAATTTTTGATGTCTCAAAATAAACCCTCTACGGGACTGAAAAAAATACATTCCGTAGAATTTAGTTGTATATATATATATATATATATATATATATATATATATATATATATATGTAAGAAGAGAATAGATAAGAACGGTTTTGCGGTATTTTGAGGTTATCCTCGGACTCGCAGAGTCATGTTTGCACGGCTCTGCGGATCCTCGTCGTTGTTCTCGTTCTTCCTTTTGCCCTGAGTGCGTACAATGACAAAACGAGTCGTGAGTCGTCGGTGTAAAGGTGGTCCCTGAGGTTAGGGGTTAACCTCAAATTCACCAGGACGTGAGTTCACGACTCAGTGAACTGTCGGTGAGTGTACTGTTACTTCCTCAACCCTGTGTGCGCACAGTGGTAGAGGGAACAGCAATGCATCAGGATGTAGGCTACGCGTTTCAAGGACTCTGGGTAGTGTCCACGTGTGCTTACGAGGACGAGACTCGGTGTCGTTCAGATTTTCCGGATTATCTCGTGTGCTGACGACGATAATCCGGAGATTCCGAATGCCCGGATCGGAAGCTCAAGTAGAACTATTCGTTGTGCCACGCGGTCAGCCTTATAAAGCCGTGCGGTGTGTATGTGTATAGCTGCGTTCGCGGCGCTCTGCGCGCTGTGCTCCCGCCGCCTGGCGCGTTACGACTGAGTCGCTTGTCGGGCTGCCGCGGTCTGCGCTCATGCGGACTTGCCTTTCGGTTAGTGCGCGCGCGCTAATTTTGCGTCGTGCGGACTCCCCTAAAACTAAAAAAATAGGTTTACTTTGTCGTACGATTACGGGAGTAACAAGGCTTTAATAAGGTGAAATTTTAGGAATATATTGATCTTTTAATCACATCGGCTAGGTTTTTTTTGAAGCTTATAAAACCGTTTAGTTTAAAAATATACGTGGTATGATAATATACAGGTTTTATAAAAATGTACGTGCGGATGGCTGTGTTCGTGTATGTGTGCGTGTGTGTGTTTTGTTTCTCTCTCGGAGAAAGAGGTATTAGGGAAAATCTTAGAACAACCATAGCATGACCTTGTTTATGGGATCGTCGAGACAGCCCCATCTCAAATGTCAGCCGTGTGTCGGAATTACACTGACTAAACCCATCCCTCTTACGTACAGGTGAAAAAATACCCAGCCGTAAAAAGGAACGTCCTCTTTGCCTTTATCGACCTTCAGTAAAGGTGCTTAGCTCCATCTTCTATGCTCCTGAACCCCGCGGTACCACCGTCAAGCAATGCTCCGCGGGGGGGGGGGGGGGGGGGGGGGGGGGGGGGGTGAAAGGCTTTTGCCCGCTTCTGGTTGATGTGGTCGTCATGACTATAGTCATCCTTTATTTTCTGCGTCGCACACACACACGTACATACTCAGTCTATTCGTCTTCTTCTGTCTTCTTCGTCCTTTCTGACTTTCTTGAGAATGTCTGCTGCATAATTGCTAACTGCGTACCATCCATCCTCTGAAGTCAGCATGGCCGTAATAATCGACTCAGGAGTTACTCTGGTCTGAAGATAACTCTCAAGATCTTCTCGCTCCTGATGATATCGTGAGCACTCGCAAAAGACGTGCTCGACATCCTCCGTTGCATCCGAACATATTGGGCAGTTCGGACGGTCGTCTAGTTTGAACCGATGCAGGCACCCCCGGAAACATCCGTGCCCGTTAAAAAACTAGGTAAGATAGAAGTTAACTTTCCCATGTCTTCTTCCAATCTAGTCTTCTATCCTTGGTATAAGGCGATGATCCCATCGCCCCTTGCCACTAGCGTCCAATCTTGTTTGCCATTCAGCCATCGTCTTCTTTCTTGCGGCATCCCAGATCTCTTTCTAACTTTTGTCATTCGATCATCTCCTAGCTTCGAATACGCCCTTTCTTTCTAACGCTAAAAGGTCAATGGGTGGCATGCCTGCTATAATGCAGGCAGCATGGTTCGATACCGTAAGCGGGCGCTACTCTTAGTGCACTTCGCCTATACACGGTAGTCAATTTTCGTGCATACGATTTCACCCGCATCACATCTGCCCATATTGGGGCTCCGTATAGCTTAATGGATGTGGTTACACTGGCTAAGAGTAACCTTCGCTTCTAAATTGGCCCCCCTACATTTGGCATCAATTGTGATAGAGCAGCGCTAACTTTTACTGCTTTATCACTGACTACTTCTAGATGCTGTTTAAAACTTAGTTTTGCATCGATGGTGATGCCCAAGTATTTGATGGTTGGTTGAGAAACGATCTCACGTCCATCCACCGTCAGTGTGATTTCCTCCATCTTCTTCCTACTGGAAATGAGGATAACTTCCGTTTTGTGATTGGCTAATTCCAGACCCGTCTCTGTTAGCCATTCGTGTATTATACAGGTTAACTCTTCAGCTATATCTTTCACCTCTTCTTTATGCTTCGCTACTACCACTACTGCTATGTCGTCAGCGAATCCCACGACTGTTGCTCCTTCAGGTGATTGTAGCTTTAGTACCTGATGTACCTACCGTCGTACATGATGTTCCAGCTCGGTGGGCCAAGTACTGACATTTGGGGGACGCCTTCTGTAACTTTATACGTCTTGGTACCATCCTCAGTGTTATATAATAAGATTCTGTCCTTCAAGTAGTCGGATATTATCCTTCTTATATATAAGGGCTCGTCCTGCTTGTGGAGTGCCTCGTGTATTTTAAGTCATCTGGCCGAATTGAATGCAATTTTGTCATCCAATGTAACTATGGCGCAATACTTCTTTTTCCCCCCTTTCATCTTTTTCCCTCTATCGCTGTTTGTGCAGTGTCAATCACTAGACTAACTGCGTCCAGGGTTAAACGCTTCTTTCTAAAGCCATATTGGTGTTCCGCTAATCCACCTGTTCCTTCTATAAAATGATCTATTCTGACGCAGATAATGCGTTCCAAGATCTTGCCTGGGGTATCCAGCATGCAGACCGGTCTGTATGATAAAGACTCCTGGGGTGGTTTCTTTCCCTTTGGCAGAAGCACTAGTCGCTGTTTCATCTAGTTTGTGGGAAATGTTCCATCTTCTAGACATGTATTGTACAAGTCTACGAAGACCTCAGGATGTGCGTAGTGCTTTAATGCAATATTTGGAATGCTATCTGGCCCTGAGGCCTTGTTGTTTCCTACCTTTCTGCAAGCGGCTACCAATTCGTGAATCGTGATCGGTGAAATAGCCTTTTTATTCACACGTCTTTAGATGACACTTGGTTCCTCCAGTTGCCTGGAGAACAGTGTGGTGACTACCCTGTGCAATAGTTCCGGGTATTTAAGTGAAGGCATGTAGTTTCCTTTAATCTTCTTCATTACTATCTTATACGGTCGATAATCTTGTTCGACCTCGTCCTGTAGTTCCTTAAGGCACCGTCGATTGTTTTCGCGGATTTTTTTCTTAAGACTTATTTTAGCGTCCTTCATTTCTCGTCCGCGGGCATCTACTATTTCCTTGCCTATACCAGTTTTATAGTATTTCTTCCTTGCCCGTTGTTCTCGTCTTCTGGTCCAGTGGCACACACTACGTGAACTCGCAATCTCCTTGTCCTACCTGTATACTGGTGGTCGTCTACTGTATGCCACTTTTTGAGGCAAAGCAGCGTCACATGCTTGGGTGATGTTTACCGTCACCTGGTAATTTACCAGCGTCTCTATATATATGTTCTGTAGGCATAAGCATTTACAGTAGATGGTGACACGGGTTTCTGATTAAAAAATACATCCACTTGATTGAATAGTGAATGCATAAAATTGTTGACTGGTCCCACCCGGGCTGTTAAAAGTCTATAAGCCACTCGATTAGCCTCAGCCACATCTTCTTCGCTTGTACTAGATTTTATACTCACACGAAGACTAAGCATCGTATGAGCCAGATAGATATATTCATCGCTGTTCCCGTGTATCACAAATTCTATCGGCAAATTATCGTTTAAAGACAATATAGGCTTATATTGAACTCAATGCGAGCCTTCGATTGTTGTTTGGGTCGGTGGAATGTCAAACGATAGCAGCTATCTTTTCTTGTTGCACTTCTCTTCTTTACACCACCACCACTCCTCGACTTGCGTTTCTTTCTTTTGCCAACACCTCTTTATCTCCTACGCGCTGCGACAGGACCAGCGAGCAACTGCAACTGAGCAGGATTTCCGTAGCGTGACATTTTATATCCTGACCCCTCCATCAACTTGTCCACTTTCTCCTCAGCTTTTTTCTTCAGAATCTCACCAGATTCTCTTACACGATTGCGGAAAGACTTCTTCACCAGTGTGTTGTGTGATGCAACGTCGGATATGATGTTGAATCCCGTACGTACGGCCTCTTTACACAGCTTAGGCCCCGCTACTGATGAGTGGAAGGACGCGGCGAAATATGCCAGCTAGAAAGAAGCCGATACCACCGTGACCTCTTTGGTAGGGAGATCCGATGTAAATGCGGCCAACTTCACCGGTGTAAAGATTTCGCCCCCCTCCCCACCGTACTGCCAAATTAGCAGTTGAAATAATCTTCGTAGCGATTCATGACTAGTCATTGACTTTCTTGAAATGAAGTGTTACAGTCACTGTCCCGTAATCGAATGGTATCGACTGGCCACATTGGTCTCTTATATCTATTTCAATTGTCTGAAATGCGTTGAATAACAGTGGTATGTATATTGGTGGGGAGAAACTTATCATCGATACAGCTCGTAGTAGACGCGATCATGAACATGGATAGTAGCCCATTGGAAAGTCCAGTAGGTCTATCCGACTCTATAGTGTATTGATTTCCAATAAAACAAATTCCTTGTCTCTTCTTTTCAAATTCAAGAATTTTTTTTTTAATTTTTTTGATAAATAGAGCTCGTGACTGAACTATAAGCAGCTACTCTTTGCGCAGACTCGGCTGATCGTTACATAACCGCCACGTTCAACTATCACCCTCAAATGACCACGGATGCATTCTTAATTATTTATTCCATCAACTAGAGTGAGAATATTTGTATAATCTTCCGGATAAATCAATGATTCAGAGATTGTAAAATTTTCCTCCCTCGTCTCATTTGTCTCAAGACTTGTGGGTGGTATGCGTTTTAGGGAAATTTTTCTCTCCTCTTTTTCAGATGGCACGTGTTGGAATATCAGAAGTATTTGAACTTCAATGAGCGCGACCAACCATGAACCTTGTAATCTGATCTGTTGCGGTAACTGTGTAACATAATGAGTTATAGTGTTTTCCGAGAAATAATTCATGCTGCTGTTGCTAGGAAAATAATGTTAAATTGATCTTTCATATTTACAAAAGTTGGCTAGCCTTGACCCAGGAATTGAACTTTTCTGGATAAATTTTCCAGCTGACCAAATACTCCTTCGAACGACCCTTACCTCTGCTAAGCAAAATACTTTCTATTTCAAAAGATGCACCTTCCAAATCCTTTCGAACTCTGCTCAATACCTCAGCGTAAAAACAACCGTCTATGTCTTCACCTGACAGATCTTGCAAATGATACACAGGTAACTCCCGTGTCAGAGAAATCCGTGTGACTTTAAATAGCTCCAGTGTCCAGCCTCTCTCGTAACCTTTGTTAAGGGGACGGATACACCTTAAATAGTCAAAAAATGAAAAGTTCAATTTTTTGTCTATATTTTTCCTAAATTGTTTAAAAAATGAATTAAACTATTAAATATATTCAGGTTTAATGTAAAAACATAAAACCATGTTTATATGTGCCATATTATCAGGTATGACATTTCTTCCAAGGCCAAAATTCAGAATTTCCATTTTTCAGCTACCGCAGACTTACTTAAGATTTGGGCTTCGAATGGCACTTTTATACTAATAGAAATGCACATAGTTTCCAGATGAGTGTGGGGTTTTACAAAAAAATATTATTTAAAAAAGTTTTCTGAAAATTCTAAATTTAATAGTTTAATTCATTTTTTAAACAATTTAGGAAAAATATAAACAATAAATTGAATTTTTCATTTTTTGACAATTTAAGGTGTATCCGTCCCCTTAAAGACAGATCTTGCCCGACTGACGCGACCAGCTCACCGACTTTGAATTTAATTCTCATCAGCTTATGCTCATTCTTATCGTAACGACGCTGTAAATTCTCTCGTGCTTTGGCAACGTTGTACATAGTCACAGATGCCGGTGTTATCTTTGTCGCCGAGTGCTTACTTGGTTGTACGCCGCTATTATGTTCTGCAACACATCGATGTATCTCCGTATATTTTTGTGGGTAAAATATTACCAAATTTGCTCCATGACAGTTCGTATCTGTCCCTCTGCAATGGCTGCCTTTGTATCCGGACTGCGTGCCACTCTGTGAACAATGTCGTTGTCGCGCAAAACTTGCTGTGTCTCACGACCAATGAATTCTTTGCCCTTATCTGTCTGGAGGCATATTGGTTGACGCCTATTGCTTCTCGACAACACACGTGATAAAGCCTCAGCGATGGTTCTCGAAGTTTTTTCCTTGATCGGCTGTAGCCAAGTATATTTACTGACGACGTCGATCAACGTCAGAATGTAACTGTAGCCGTCATTGTAAGTTTTTAGAGATCTCAAATCCATTAGATCAGCCTCCCACACATCATCTAAATTTCACACATTATAACTACGTTTATAACTACTAATTATAACTACAAATTTTTCTACAAATTATAACTACAAATTTTTCTTTTTTACCGCTCATTCCACTACTCATTGTGCAACTTTTTTCCTTTTTTCAATTTTTTTTCTTTATGCTCTTTTACTGTTTTCACCGATGCGTTAACTTTGCTAATAGATTTCTTCTTTATTTGCTTGTCGTTTTTCTTTTTCTGCTTCAGCGAACTTTTTATTCGTGAACTAATTTTTTCGAATGTTATCTTGCTATACTATACAGCCGGCAGTCATCATTGCCAGTGTTCGCTTGTCTCTGGCTGTTTCATCCGCGAGCATTCGCGAAAATGCGTAATCAGCTAGCACGCGATCAGCCTTACGTCGATTGCCTTGCTTATCCCCGTAGACTAAATCATGCTGACGACATGCTTCATCCAGCGGATTGATGCAGACTTCACCACGTTCAATTCGTTCCGGTAGTTTCGTACCTCGACCACAGAATCTGTATCCGGGCACGTGTATTTCAAACGGCAGTAGATCGATCAATTCATCTAGTGCACTATTTTTTACACTTGCTCGTTCTTGCTCTTGTTCTTCGTCTTCTGTGATTTTGGTCTATTGCTTGGGCTGAATCTCCTGCTCAAACGTAGCCATGTTGTAACTTCATATTATCTTAACTTAACTTCATTATCTTTGCCCTTCTTTTTCATGATCTTAGCATAGCTATCAACATCTTCGAATTGATGGTAGCGTTGTAGTACTGATATATATTGACTCCATTTTTCTCGCTCACTTTGGAAGTAGACGAATTCAGTATATTGCTCATTTCAGCATCCAACCTGGTCCATCCAACATTACGTTTGCGTGCCTGCGTAAACTTGACTTGTGAGACTTCTCCAGTGGAACGTTACCAATTAGCAGATTCAGGGCGTACTCACAAATATGACGCAAATTGACCCTCTGTAACTCGAAGAATAATGATGAAAAAAATCTGAAAAAATTTAGGGATACGCATGGATACCTAAGGAACATATTCCCAGAGTTATCCCGATATTTATTTTTTGACCACTCGATTTCACAGAGAACCACCCATATGCATATATATATTTTATTTAATTATTTTATTTA
>JAZHPH010000354.1:56370-73498 GCA_037356405.1 Nasonia oneida | reverse complement strand
CGAAAGGGGATGTGTAGAATGATTCGTCACCTGGTCTTACGCGGTAACGATGCCAGCGAAGGCGCGCTGCCTTGCAGGGGGGCGTTAGGATGCGAGAATGAAACTGTAGTGTGTCTGACTACGAATTGACACTGTCCTCGTCAAAGTCGGAAAGCTCTCATACTTAGTTCTAGAGAGGTATGGGGGTTATCACCTCTAGAACGGTGGACTCACCTGCGATCGGAACAAGATCCGAAGCGTGCGGGTTTAACATACTATCATGACTGAAAAAAATCAAATCTGAACCAAAAGGGACTTAAGGGTCGGAACTTGGAATGTTCGCAGTCTATACAGAGCAGGCGCGTTTAAAGAACTCGTAAAGGAAGCTGATAGGTACAATTTAGATTTGGTAGCAATACAGGAATCGCGGTGGCCAGATGACGGAGTACTAGCATCGGGTAACTTCACGTACCTGTATGGGGCCGGGAGTGGGGGATCTCTAGGCACCGGATTTCTAGTAAGCAAAAGCATCATACATTCTGTTAAAAGTTTCAAATCCGTCAATGAGAGGCTCTCGTACATCATTATCGAAGGTGAATTGTATAGATATGTATTTATTAATGTGCACTGTCCTACGGAGGACAAAGAAGAAGAAGCTAAGCATCTCTATTACGAAACTTTAGAGCAGGTGATCGACCAGTTCACGTCTTGCGACACAAGAATAGTATTAGGCGATTTCAATGCTAAAATAGGTAGGGAGGAAATGTTTAGGCCTACTATAGGGAAGGAAAGCCTGCACGAAGCCAGCAATGATAACGGTATTAGGGTCATAAATTTCGCGGCGGCAAAAGATCTTATAATCAAAACTACGTGTTTTAAGCACAATGACATACACAAGGCAACGTGGACATCGCCGGACGGGGCCACGCAGAACCAAATTGATCATTTCCTCATTGAAAAAAGACGTCATACTAACGTTCTCGACGTAAGGGCTTACAGAGGGGCAGATAGCGACTCGGACCACTTCCTAGTAGTAGCCAAATTAAGAGCTAGACTAGTAGCGAATCAAAATAGTAAGCGAGCAAACAAGGTAGAAAGCTTCGATATTGAGAAGCTACGAGATAGAACAGAACGAATTAGGTACCAGATAGAAATTAATAACAGGTTTCAGGCACTTGAAGAAGCAAACACATCGCCGGAGGGGAATGACGAACCGAATAGCTTATGGGGGGACATCGAAAAAACGGTAAAAGAAGCCGCGAACAAAGTACTGGGTAAAAAGAAAAAGCCCAAGAGGGCGCAATGAAAGGCGCAAAAAGGCTAAATTAGATAGCTTACAAAATAGGAGCGATAGGAACGTAGAAGAGTATTCTAACGTAAGGAAACAGACGAGCGCGATCTACAGAAATAAGAAGCGGGAGTATCAAAAGAATCTTATTAGGAGAATAGAAACTAACAGTAAGGAAAATAACCCACGCGAAATGTACAGAGGGATTAACGCCATCAGAAAGAGTTTTAGGAGTAGAGCGCAATTGATTAAGGACGAAAACGGGGACCTCGTAACAAATGACAATGAATTACTGTCGCTGTAGAAAAATTATTTCGATAAATTATTAAACGTGCACGAAAATAGCGAAGAATTAGGGGACGAAATTCACACTGCTGAACTTCACGTGGAGGAACCAAGCTACCAAGAAGTAGAGCCCGCGATTAAAAAACTAAAAAACAACAAAGCCGCGGGAAATGACTCTATACCAGCTGAGTTACTCAAATATGGGGGCGTCGAGCTCACTTTCAAAATCTATAAACTAGTATGTGCCATCTGGAAAAATGAAACAATACCCGAAAATTGGAAGGAATCTATCATTATACCGATTTTTAAAAAGGGGGATAAGACAGACTGCAATAAGTATAGGGGTATCTCACTTTTAGCAACGTGCTACAAAGTTCTGTCAAACGTAATACAAGCTAGACTCACTCCATTCGCGGAAGATATAGTAGGAGATTATCAGTGCGGATTTCGGCGCAACAGATCGACGAGCGATCAAATGTTTACCATAAGACAGTTGTTAGAGAATAAGTGGGAATTTTGCAAAACCATACACCAACTATTTATAGATTTTAAAAAAGCGTACGACTCTATTAAGCGAAGCAAAATGTATCAAATTCTAGTACTTCTCGGTGTACCGAAAAAACTCGTGAGATTGATTCAAATATGTCTGAACGGAAGCACGGGAAAGGTCCGAGTAGGCAATATATCAGAACCCTTCACGATACGCGATGGTTTAAAACAAGGGGATGGGCTCTCTACGGTGCTGTTCAACTTAACGTTAGAGTATGTCGTTAGAAAAATGTAGGTTAGCCAGCTGGGCGCAATGCTTAATGGAACAACGCAGATACTAGGCTACGCAGATGACTTGGATATACTGGGGGATTGTAGGGAAACGGTAGCAAGAAATGCGGAAATCCTCATAAAAACGGCAGAGTATACAGGGTTAGAAGTTAGTGAATCAAAAACAAAGTACATGATTGTGGATAAACTAGGCATCTGTAGAGGGGAGGGAGATCTCAGAGTTGGGGATTTTACTTTTGAAAAGGTTAGCGAATTCAGGTATCTGGGTACGACCATAAATGATAGAAACGAGATTAATGTTGAAATAAACAAGACTCCATTCGGGTGTGCTTGCTTCTACGCCGTGAGTAATTTACTTAAGTCGAGGCTGTTGTATAAAAACGTTAAAATAAGAATATACAGGACAATAATACTGCCGGTGGTTCTGTACGGGTGTGAAACGTGGGCTCTCACTAAGCAGGCGGACAACCGTTTTAGAGTATTTGAAAATAAAGTCTTGCGAAAAATATATGGGCCGAAGAAAGATGAGGAAACCGGGGAATGGAGGAGACTACACAATGATGAGTTACACAATCTGTACGCGTCACCAAATATTAACAGAATAATAAAATCGCGCAGATTGGGATGAGCAGGGCACGTAGCGAGTGGGGTTGACACAAGATAGGGCAGCGTGGAAGGCTTGCGTGGATGAGGCGATGAACTTTCGAGTTCCAAATGCCACGTAAAAAAAAAAATCATTATAAAATAATGTGCGTGTGTATGTGTGTGCGCGTGCGTGCGTGCGTACGCGTGTGTGCGTTTGGAGGGAGAGAGCCCGCGCGGAAGAGAGAGAGAGAGAGAGCACGAGGGCCCCTACCATTGCATAACGTCACTCGTCGCTGTGGCACCAGACGTCTATCCCACCACGATCTCTGGGCAGGTGGTGGGGGTATTGTTTGCCTGGCCCATAGCAAGGGGTATAATACTCATTGTTCATTTCAAATTTGTTGGTATATTTTCCATCTCCAATTTTTAATAGCCATTGTCTAAACTCTTCATCACAATTACTAACTCTCATATTATCTTTTTAAAGTCATTATTTGGAGTTTACTCCATAAATGACTATTATTCACACAATTTTCAATAATTTTTGTTTCATTCCCATGTTTGAAAACAGGTACTGTTTGTCAGAAGTCACCTGATACAATCATTACTTTGCCACCAAATTCAATGTAATTATTACATAAGCTTTAAATAATTTATCCACTGTCTGAAAAGCATGTTTTAATGCCATTGTTATTTCATCCCAAATTATGACTTCTACATTTTTCAGATTTTTTCTATATATTGAATTGGGAGTAATGTTGCACGTTGATTCTTTATTTATATTAATTGGCAATTTAAAATTACATTTAAAGTTCTTCCATTTATTAACAAAATTTGGTGTCATACCAGTTTATGCTACAGGTTGAACACTTATTTTTTCTTTATTTAAATGAGTGATAATTGTATTTAGGAAGTAGCTTTTTCTACTACCTCCAGGTCCATCAATAAAGAAACACTTTACTTGATTAGCTTTATTAATTACACCATATATTACTGCATCAAAAATTTCGCGTTGTTTATTTGTTAAAGAGTTTAATTATGAAGAATTTTATGCAACCAATGAAATTGAAAATGATTATTTTACATTATGTTTCCTTAACATTATCACTAACCCTAACAGCAGAATATTTTAAAATTATTTTAAAAAAATTTCACATCACAAATGAAATGTTTCTGCAATTATTTCAAGCATATTTCTAAAATATTTTTACAATCTTATTGTCCTATGGTGAAAATGTTTCTGAAAAATATTGCAAAAAATATTTTAATATCATTTTATAATATTTGCAAAACATTTTTAACATATTTTAAAATATTTTGTAGTATTTTTAAAAGATTACAAAAATATTTAGTTGACAAATTGCTCCCAAATCTCAGACAAACATTTGTAAATATTTACAAAATCTATTAAAATATTTTGAAATATTTATTAAATATCGTATAATTATTATTTAACTCCTTAAGAAACGAAAAAATATTTATAAAATATTTTAAAAATATTGATATACAATATTTTAATGAAATATTTTAAAATATTAATATGTACAGAAATAATTTAAAAATTATGTGAATTTTATTTTTGCTAGGTTTTATGAACATTTTACTTATGTTTTTGTGACAAGCAATAACCTTCACTACCCAAAACAAAAATATCACACTGAACGTAAAATTCCCCGCTCTTTCCATTCCCGCAATAAAAAGATAGGGTTTCTATTTAAAAAATCAATGTTGACCTTGATATGACCTTGAAAATTAAGTTCAAGGTCAAATACAAGGTCAACATCAGACTTTCTCCTCGATATCCTACAACTTTTGTCTCTACCATTTTGTCGATTAGGACTGTCCCTAACGAGTTATCACCGGTGCCCGTTTAAATTGGGTCACCCTGTATATTATGAATATTATATCTCCCAAAAAAACTTTTTTCAAAAGTGAAAACCTTGGCAAGAAAAAGACTAATAAACGTAGTGAAATCTCTAAATATTAAAATGTCAAGTAAATGTTTTTTGCTATACGCATTAAGATATCATTTTTTGGGAAAAATAATTTTAACTTTAATTTTATATCTTAATGCGTATAGCAAAAAACATTTACTTGACATTTTAATATTTAGAGATTTCACTACGTTTATTAGTCTTTTTCTTGCCAAGGTTTTCACTTTTGAAAAAAGTTTTTTTGGGAGATTCCACATCTTTTACAAAGCATATCCTCCATGCTATTGCACTTCATGAAATCTTGATCTATTCGATAGCCAATAAGCTACTATTGCTTTAGACATTGATTGCATCGCGCATATAATCGTATAGCATTATTATATGCATATAATCGCGTGTGTCGCCGAGTAGCAGACGAATCTCGGTCAAGTAGATGAACCACTTTAACCACTGGTGTATAATATCTAACCTCACCGGAAGTCACGTGACCGGAGGAGACGAAAAAATCGGGAGAGGATGGAAACTCTGAACGAAAAGAAATATACCGAGCAAATTTGCAACTTGCAATATTAAGTTAGTAACTTAATATTTTTGGATAAATCTTTTTAATCATGAAAGATTAGGTTAATATATTCAAGTAGATGCCAACAGATTGCGCATACGCGCAATAGTAATGATTTAAATGCTCTCGAGATTGTTTTTAAGGTTAAGAAAACCCAATTTCAAAGTATATAAGGTTGCGCCGTCGACAAATCGTACTTCGTACTTTTTCTCGCCAGCGCGGCGCTGTCGCGCCCCTTGATTTTGAAATATTTTATAGATACATATCTAAAAGAATTAAAGGATTAAAAAACTTTGACGTGACGAGGATTTGAACCGGCGACCTTCTGCGTGATAGTCTAGGACTCTACTCGTTACACTATGGATAAACTTAAATTTATCGCTTAAAAAATGTCACCCATATACCAACACAATGATTTCGAAATTGTATACTTACTATGTACTTTTATAAATTATTTCTTCAAGTATATAAATTCCAAATACCATTTTTGGTATTATAAATGTCTCAAATATAAAATAGGGTGTCCGTAACACAGATTTCTGTAATGTGTCAATTTTTTTTGCAAATTAATTGCACCTTCTAAGCGTGATCTCTTTTATTTTATTTGAAATGCGTTACATATTTGTTAAGAGGGTCAATATATTTAAAAAATTCAGATTATCGGTTAAAATTTTTGAGTATTTGAAAAAAGTTGTAATATGCGAGGGTAAATAAAAGTTAATTTAAAAAGATTATAAAAATTGTTTCCTAATATTTTATCGATATATTTCTATCTAAGTTAATCAGATTCAACTGGCGTGGTAGCGCCACGAAGGCGAGTTTCAGAAGCATACAAAGCCGCGGCGCCCGTGACAATATTTACATCTATATTTGTGTACGAATTTTTCATGATACAGAAAAATATGCCTATCGTTACTGTTTGTGAGTTTTTTTGGCTTATCAGTATGTTTTCTGAGCTAAACTATGATTTTCAACAAAAATATTTGTAGAAGAGCCGTTTTGTTTCATAATAAACGAGTTTATATATCACGAGTGCTCAAAATATCTCTACTTTTTTCTGCAGTTTAGTAGGACCGTGAAGTTGGCTTTCTAGCCCAAAAATGGTAGGAACGTGAAGTTGGCTTTCTAGCCTAAAAGTGGTAGGACCGTGAAGTTGGCCGCACGAGCTATTGTGTAATACAATTGGGTATCGCTTTTTCACAATTTTCTATAAGCTGCGCAAAGCAAATGTGCTTACATTGTCTGCTTGAATTTAAAGTTATGTTTTTGAACAGCTGCTGCACTGTCGCTGCACAAACTTTCTGAGTGTTCGGGGTCACTGATGACGGGGCCCAGAGAGTAGATTTCATGACTTTTCGTGCATACATGCAAATATCGTTTCGCGGTAGCCGATCACGGTCGGTGTCTAGGTGCTAAGTCTTCGATGACGAGGCTGTCGAAATATATTGCGCGCTGTAGATGTTTGTATCCACGTGTCAATATCGGCCAAGAATGCGGTCTAGGGTGACTGATAACAAAGTCAGGCAGTGTGCACCGTACTTTTTGGTGCAAAAATGTTTAAATGAGTTATGTTCACTGTCCAGGTACATGCGGTCGAAAATGACGTAATCGAGGTAGTGCGTTCCATAGCTTTCATTGTCTAAGTGTAAAAACTGATTTTAGACATCAAAAGCTATGGAGCGTATCAACAAGACCCTGTCATCGGCGACCTTATGCACGCGGATACCATACACGAGAGATATCGATATTTCTGTAATAAAATTCCAGTGTGCACTTCCTGAAACCCATCATTTTGTATTTTATTTTTAGAACAAATTTAAGGTACTTCATTAAGTTCGCTCAAAAAAAAAAACTTAACCAAAGTAAAAAGTTTAGACGCGTTTGATGTTTTGCGTATCATCATGCATGTCAATAATTTTTTTACAGTGAAATTACAGATAAAAAAAAACTAAAATCAATAAAAAAAAGTCAAGTTTACAATCATATTATTTTATTTATCATACGGCAAACAAAAAATCATTATGTTTAATTGAGGGCTAAGTCGAATGATTGGTAATTTTAACTAAAGTAATATATTGTTTAATTGCAAATAACTCTCATGATATTTACTACGTAACTTGCCATGTTCCTTATATTTTGTTCATTGTACATACTTTTACATTTAAAATATTTAATTTTATTAAAACTATTGAAACTCACTCGCTAACGCTCGCTTGTTATATTTAAACATTAATTCAACTTTTAAATATATATCATCCACAAATTTATAATAATAGAAATATGAAACAAAGACAATAATAAAATAACATATTATTATTAAAATATTATTTTATTTTAAAATCAGAAGTAATAACATCATAACATTAAAGCATAATACTTATTATTTAAATTTAAATTCAATTCGAAGAATGTATTGTTATTGAATAATATTATGTAGTTATTAAAAAAATATATTTATTTTGATGCGATGTGATTTATTAAACATAATACCGAAGGGATTACATTTTATTGAAGACGGACAAAACATCTGAGAAAAAGGACTAATTTTGACGTTAAGACACAACTACATCACTACGATAAATAAGAAATTGCGAAGTGTTCATTATAGTGACGGTCATAGTTGTTTAGATGTTCTGTACATCGAGATCTGACGTTGATGTCATGTTAATTGAACTGCATTGATTGGTTGTTATATCTTATTATATTACTCTATAGAGTCATACAACACATATTTGACATTGTGATTGTTTTAACTCGGTTTTCTAATGTACTTAACACGGGATCTGTTGCCATATTATGGCGCGTTTATCAAAGTTACTATGTAAGTTCTGTCTATTTATTAGTTAATACTATACATTTAATTGTATACTAATATCAAAATTTAAGTTAATAACATTGAAGTCTTTAATTTAAATTGAATATAACATTACAAATAAGATTAAAATAATCTTATTACAATAATAAGATAATTTTAAATTTATAAGTTAAAAAATATTTAATGAAAAAATATATTAATGCAGTAATATAAGCCATGTTTAGTGGGGCGCGTGGTAGAATGGCAGCCGGCAGGGTAAATTGCGTACGTTAATATACTAACAATAATATTTATTATTTTAATTTAATGGTTTAGTGTTAGCTATTGATTAAATATAAGCGTATCTATATATATATTTTATTTTTAATATATTTCCTTTTTTTTTAAATATCGTTAGTTCTTTTTTATTATTAAATATATTTAGTCTTAATTAAAGTGGTATATTTTATAAGTAAGACGAAAATCACTGGTAAAATTTTTACTTGTCTAGTTTTTTAGGTTGTTGAAAAATAACAAATCCTCTTCGTATATTTTAGAAGATTAAAACTGGGTAAAATTGGCTCCTAATTTAGGTTACACATTTTTTACTGATACATAACCATTCAAAACTTATTAATATAGCGAATAGCGGAAAATAGTCTATGATACAATGCACTATTAGTATACAACAAAAGTACCAAAAAAAATGTTTAACTACAGCAGACAATGTCCAGGTATCAAAATCATCTCCAAAATGGCAAAACATGGTCTATCATACAATGCTTTAAGGATACAACTAATATACCAAAAAAAAATTTCATTTTCTGTAGATGATGTCCAGAAGTCAGGATGATCCTGAGGTTAACGCATTATAGTTATGGTAAATGATATATGGTGCTACTTTAAAAATTACACCAAGGTTAACCACCAAGAAACTTTCTTTAGAATCATAAGTACATTATCAGCGTTAAAATTCCAGGAATACCAAAATTCCAAGAAGTCCAGAGAAATTCCCTGAAAAATCCGGAAAGTGCAATATTTTATCTTTACATTAAAATATTGCAATATTGGTGCACTAAAGAAAAAAAACCGTTACAAAGTCATTGGCACTTACCTTCCTTCTATTCCGCTAGTGGAAGATAATTACATGTTTTCTAATAAATCTGTACGGATTTATTATATTCTTCTGACGATTTGAGAGTTTAGATGCATGTACTCTATATGAGTCAATCAGGTAGAGGGGTGGGGTGTCAGTTAAAGGGATGAAACGAAAAATTTGATTATCATAACTTTTCCTGTAGGAGGAAGCTGTATAGGAAAAATTATAATACTAATAGTAAAATTTGATATTATTTTATTAATAAAATGTATAACCTTAGATGAACAATTTTTTTAGTATAAGTTCTATGTCTTAATGAGCAAATTTTTATATTTTCTTAAAAAAACGCGCCGTGATATCTACCGTTCGGTGGTGAGAAAAAGATATCATCTAAATTTTATTTACATAAACTAATAAAAATATATTTTATTATTAAGATATTAATTCAGAGATACATATCTGTGGTTGAAAGGTAAAATGACTGCGTGCATCGCCGCAAAAGTATCGAGTTATGTCGTTATGTCGGAAACTTTTGACTTATTTAGACTGCGGTTCTTGCCCGCGAAATACGACAAGACTAATTGCAAGGCAATCGGCCTACCATTGTAAAAAGTTTCGCAGTGTAATTATCGAGTTAAAACAGTTTTAAAAGAAATGTTGTAAACATTATATCTTTAATATCTCATATCTAATAAAGCTAATGGGCAGTCTAGAGAAAGGTATCAAGACACCATAAAAATCTGCCTAAATCAAATTTTTAATATGGTTCATGCCTTTTTCTTGAGTTATAGTTGGGAAGAGATTTTCAGTAATTAAGATTTTTCTCGGTAAATAATTAATGAAATAACTTGATATTTGTACACGAAGTAGTTCTCATTATTCTTAATCACCATGCTTTTTTTGAAAAGTTCTATAGAGTAGTTATCGAGTTATAACGGTTTAAAAATTTTACTTTTTGTCGTATAACAAAAGAACAACGACCGATAATCTGAATTCTCCGCGGTAAAAAGATAGGTAATTTTATTCTCTTTCAGGTACATATTTAGTAATTCACTTTTATGAACTTTTCAATAACTTTATTAGAAAAAACTAAAATCTCAAAACTAAAAAATCGCTATAAAAAAAAACGCGTCTACAAAATGAAAAACTGACTTTTTTCCCATTATGCTATAGTAAAAACAAAAAGAATGAGTCTTGGTGGGTTAAAATCCACAAAGTAGAAGCTGAGATACAGCGGTATACAAACGTCCGCACACACACACACACACACACGCGCGCGCGCGCACGGACTTTTCCCAAAAACACTATATTTCGACTAAAAATACATCAAAACACATTTTTAGCATGTTTCTAGACAAACTCAAAAAATCACAATGCTTCCCCTAGGAGGAAGCAAAAACGGTAGGAGTATTCTTAGACGATAGGACTCATGTGACAGTTAAAAAAATTTCTATTAGTATTGTAGGAATTTGAATAAATTAAACTGAAAATAATGTTTTGGACAGAAATTTAAGATAACAATTTTGTAAGTTTATGTACACAAATAAAATATGCAGAAAGTTACACTTACAATAAGACAACTCCATGAACAAGTATGAGATAAGATTAATTAAGGAAATGTATTAAAACAACTCTTTCATACCCTAGCGGAAATAATAAATGTGAAAAATTGTGATAAATCGTGTGCAAAAGTGAAACATTGTAACGTAAATGTGTACAATTGTGAAAAACTAAAAAAAAGCATTAAGTTTTGGAACAATAAGAAAAATTAATTTACAGAATATATTACACTTTATTTCACATTGTTGCATATTTATAAAAACATTTTTCACGATTTTTCACGGTTCCTCACAAATATTTGGCACACTAAAGGATTAATTGAAAATAAAAAAAAGTGACCTAAGGTAGGATCGAACCCGGGTCTTCAGCGTGCCAGTCAAACGTCTAACCACCTGAGCTAATATCTTATACGCTTCTAAGTTATATTTCTTTCTTATAAGGAGTACTTTATATACTGTCTGAAAATGGGTTAAAAGGCAATATATTGTTGGAAATAAAGAAAACCACATCCTAGAGTAACCACCGGCACATAAAAAACTCATTTTAAAGTAGAGTTATGTCGTTATGTCGGAAACAAACTCGAAAAAACCAGACTTGTGACAAATATGAAATAATGTGCATGATTGTGAGGAAATGTGAAATACTGTACATAAGTGTTACATGAAAATGCACTTTTTTGCTAAAAAAAATAAATGTGTAAAAACGTGAAACAATGTGAAAAATAGTGAAAAATTATGACAATTTTCTTATTAGCGATGTTCCAAATATTGATATAAAATTTTGATTTTTCACATTCTTTCACGTTTCCTTACAATTTTTCACAGTTTTTCACATTGTTCATTTCCACTAGGGTATATAGCAACGGGATGTCTCGTGCCATATTATTTGTTTCACGCAGTAGTTAAAAAACCTTGTGTTTTGCGTACATAATACGAGCCCAAAAAGCCACGTTTCGCGCAAGGACAGTTAAAAAAATATTTTGTGATATTTGATGCTATTGTAACGAGGTGCGAAATCGGGTATCGTTGAACCGCGACGTTGCGCAAGCGCGAGGCAAGATTCGGGGCCTCGCGTATGAGTCACGGATAGCTTCTGGCCATAATAGCGAACGCGTCAGCTCTCGTGTGTGAGACTGACTGCATCCAGTGACGACCGATAGCGTGCGAAAAAGTGAGTGTGTGTGTGATCGCGAGATGAATACGTCCATGCCAACTCCTGCTACCATAAGCAAGGACCATCCGGCCTGTTGATCAGCGACCGAACGAGAGGACGTCGGCTCCTGCGAGTGAGTCAGCAACACCACCGGCGCAGAGTGTGTGGTGTGCGCCTACTAATAACGGCAACTGCGAGTAAGTAGGGCTGAGTCCTTTTATCTGTTTCGCGTCAGCAGTAGCAGAGGCTACAGCTTTGCGACTTGGTGCAGCGACACCAAGAAGCGGTCTTCTCGTTTGCGCGCGTACGCTTCACGAGAAACTTCTACGCTGAGTCGACATTGATGTGACTCGGCGCACATTTGTATAGAGACAATATTGGCCGCACAATATAATATCGCTTTATTTAATTTAATCGGGACTTCATTTTCCCGAGTAGTTCTCTTTCGTTCCCTACTTCCTTATCGCGAATACCGCCGCCTCCACGGGCGTTACAACAAGCTTTTATAACGCAAATCTTAGGAGCTGGCTCCGCACAGGAGAGTACGGAGGGACACGTGCTAACACGACGTTCGCAAAGCAGCTCTCGCAGCGAGCTGCGTTAAAACGCGGGTTAATTACAGGCGTTTAGAAAGTTCTCCGTCGCACCAAAGGATTGTGATCCGGTCGAGTATTGCCGAATTTTCCCCCGAAATCGAGCCCCGTTACAAGTTTAACCACAACGAACTTTGTTTATAGTCATAGGTATATGATCTACGTTAAAATTACCGAAAGACCAACATTACAAGTCTAGACAAATTTCCTGGAGAATCCGGAAAGTGCAAAATTTCATCTTAATATAAAAATTTTGCAAAATCATATCCTAAAAGGCGAAACATGGTGTACCATACAATGCTCTGAGGATACAACTAATGTGCCGAAAAGAAATTTTCACTTCCTGTAGACGATGTCCAGGTGTCAAAATCACCTCCCGAATTGCGAGACATAGTGTATAATACAACGCACTAAGTATATGTATAACTAAATTACCGAAAAAAATATTCACTTCTTGTAGATGATGTCCAGGTGTCAGAATGATCCTCAAGTTAACCCATTATAGTTATGGTAACTGATATATGGTGTTACCTTTAAAATTACATCAAGTACACCAACCATTTAACCACTAAGAAACAAAAGGAGGGATTGTGATCTGGTCAAGTATTGCCGAGTTTTCTCCCGAAAACGAGCCTCATTACACTATATTTATTGAGACTGTCAATTTAAGAAACTTTGTTTTATCGTTCTATTGTTCAAAAAAACGTACAAACGTAAAATAAACAATATTTTTCCAAAATAAACGATTATACGAATTCTCCGCGGTAAAAAAGGTGATTATCTTCTCTTTAAGGTATATATCAAACAATTTACTTAAATTAACTTTTTCAATAACTTTATTAAAAAAAAACTAAAATTCGAAAAATTAAAAATCTTTGATTGCTTAATGATATTATGTAACCTTGGATATTTTGTTTCATCAGGTATTTCTGTATTTATAACTTTATCAACATCATCTGCATTGTTCAGTTTATGATTTTTATGAATGATAGCAAACAAGTGCATATGTGGTAAAGCTCTTTTCTGAAACTCAATTACATAAGTATATGCAATACATTTTTCAAAAATGTTTTTTTTTTAAATTTTATTTATAGCACCGCGTGACCTGAGTATCTTTAGTGCACCGTGCTTTATCGTCCGAGCGTAGCGAGGACGCTAACGTTATGGTGCCGTACAGGACTGCTTATGTCACGGATAGTCGTGACATAGCGGACTTAAGCAGGCAGATGCTATGAAATAGTATACGATACTTGGAACCTAAGTTGGCATTTTATTACACAGCGCCGCGGTATCTAATTACGCGCCGTGGAATAAAGTGCTACTTGGGTCACACGTATCGTAATGTACTATTAATAATTCATTAACTTTTACATTAAAAACTTTTGCTACTAAATCAGCTCTATCAATTGATTGATTGTTTCTCAAATTTTGTTTAATTTCCTTACATTTTGGGTTACATGTCATAGTAATGAAAAGATCTGATTTATTATACTTTTGAACTATTGTCATTGAATCTAAAAAGTTTTGTTGTAACGATCATGGACTTCCTGAAAATGTTGAAGGTACATAATTGTTGAAAGTAACATAACCATTTTTTAATTTTTACATTGTCATCGTTACTTTTATTTTTTACGTGATTCATGACACGTTTGTATACATCTGTCCTTAATTGGTGTTGATTTTTATTAAAAAAAAAAATAATCGTGAACCTTCAACTTTTACCCAAGCATCAACAATGTATTGTCGATTTAATTTTTCTAAATTTAAGTGAGGATTAAAATCGTTTCTGATGCTGAATTTATGACAATAAAATTGTAGCATTGAAATATTATTTTTGTTATTTTTATTTTTCATATTGGGCATCCATCCAAAACCACCATTAGGATACATAAGTGAATATGACATAGGATCTACATGTTTACTAATGTACGGTATATTATTAGGTGCTCTATGTTTTGAATATCTTCCTATATTATATAGTTGTAAGCGTGATTTTAATTTAAAATCCACTCCACCCCCCTCCACCTACCCTTCACACCCTCCACTAAATAACGTAAAATTGTTTCATCGTTTACGTTATTTGTGATTGCAAGGCGATTTAATATCAATGATGTATGGTTGCCCATATCTTCTGGCTTCGTTTTCGTCTGGATGTAAGGTATAAATATTGTAGTAGATTTAATCACTTATTCGAATACTTAAAGGCCTTTTCCGAAAAGAGCGTCAAATCTAGCTCCAAAACTTGCGAAGACAAGTGCATTTTTATATTATCTGATATTATTAAAAAGTGTTAACGTTCGTCAACGGAATCAGTCATCTGATTCAAGGTTATGTTATTAGACAAACATCTGTGTTGTCAGCACCTTATAAAGTACAATTGCATGTAAGTTATGAATTTATAACAATTTAATATAGGTTAGAATTATATGAAAATAGCCCAGTTTCTAATTTTTCAATAAATACGTGTTTTTTATTTTTACAGCTGCATCAAAATCGTCATATCAATGATTTTTCATGTGAGTGTGTTGCTAATGAAAGTGGTAAATGTAAACACGTTTGTGCACTAATACACTTCATCAACTCTTCAGAAAGTCTTACCAAGACAAGTTTTGAACAAGTCTGGGGAAAACCAACGCCAAGACAATTAAGCATTGAGAAGTATGCCAAAAGAAGTTTTTTCCATCAGATGTTTCCACCAAAAAATAAAAAGCAAGATGAAGCTTTTGAATTACCTTAGACCATCTACAAAAACCTTGTGCTTTCCGTTCAGCATTGCCCATAAGATCACATCATCATTTCCTAATAAATCTAAATGATCACTCTCTATTGTGATTTGGGAATCGCTTTTTCTGCCACCAGCACATGCAAATTTAAAGGTAATCAATCCATTTGGTGTACATCTGATAAGGACTTTTGCAGTGAATCCTTTTTTATAATGAGAATAAGTATAAATACGACTGTCTATGCCAGATGGCATCTCTATTGGGAATTCTGTGCAATCTATAATTATTTGAATATTTGGATACTTAGGTTTAAAGGATTCTGGTAGCATCCCTTGTATACAGTCCTTGTCAATCCACTTTATACAATTTCTGAGAGCAGATGATAAATACTGCAATGTATCGATGAAAATTCTGGATATTGTTGTCCGACGAACTTGAAATATAACACTTAATGATGAGTAAGTCAGTCCAGTCTTCATTTTTGTGAAAAATATAAGCAATCTATTTTCTTTGGATATTTTACAATTACAATTATCCATATCAGGGACAACTTTATCAGCAAATAATTTAAAAGTGCTGAATGTGACTCTAGCAAGGTCAATCAACTGGTCATTAGTTTACATTGATTCAATACCTAAAAATCCTCTTTCTTTTAATTGCTTTTCGTTGCACTCGATGCATTTGTCTTCATATGTTATAGTAGGCGTACCATACTGTTTATCACTAACTTTTAATCTGTTTTGATATTCATATTTGTTCATACCTGTTTTGAATGGTTATCCGCTTTGGCTCAAATATTTCAGTTTGTATTTCTGCATCACACACATTGTTCATAAAACAATACCTATTGCAGATGAATGTTTTACAAGGTCCACTGTCGGTTGTCAAAAAGTTAACTTGACATTCTTGAGAACAAGTTTTATCCACTTCTATGTTATGAACCATAGAGCTTGGATCCACGCACTCATTAACTTGTTCTTCCACTTCATTTTCCTTAACTTGTTCTTCCACTTCATTGTTGACCAAAACATTGATGGAGTTTTGGACTATCGGTTTCTTCACTGCGTTTCTGCGTTTCATGAATCTTTCATGCCCGTAAAATAATATGTGCTTGATTTTTATAAAATAATTTCAGGAATAACTAATTTCAATATGGAATATTTTTTACCTTGCAATTGCTGAATTTACATTGGTGTTTGTTTTCTTGTATATATCAGGAAATAACGTTGGAACGTAGCTTGGACTGAACTGACTGTCCAATTTGGCATTTCCAGCAAAATGCACACTGCAAATTCATGCTAGGCAACCAAGCCAACACGCTTCACCTCTCTCTCTCTCTGTCTCTCTAGCACGTAAGCTGTACGGAACGGAGGGAGAGAGAGAGAGAGAGAGAGAGAGAGAGAGAGAGAGAAAAGAGCGAAAAGACGCCACCTTACGCCACCACGAATAAACGCGGAACGCGGCGTCGCCATTTTAATTCAGCCGCATGCTGTATCTTCGCGCGCGCGCACACACGAACGAAGGGAGAGTCACTATCGCTGCGCTCGTGTCTCACGGCAGACCAGCTACGAACACGACTCAGTCTAGAAGACGCCTATGTTTACATATATATATATATATATATATATATATACTAGTGGGGCTCCGCCCCCCTGCTCGCTTCGCTCGCCAACCCCCTATTGTAGTTTCTGTGTGATTTTATCTTCAAAATTTTATTTTCATGAACTGATAATTATGTTCTGGATGGTTGAAAATGATCGATCTTATTGTATAAGAAAACCTGTTACTGGAAGT